>MU089711.1:0-114426 GCA_014858505.1 Corymbia citriodora subsp. variegata
CTCAAGACCCAGTTGACCCTATAAATTAGAGGAAACAGAGATAATTCTATCATTCACCAGATGAATACCAAAACCAATCTCGATCTAATCAATTCAACACCAGATGTAGGAAATGTGTAATTCCCTATTTACAGACATACGACAATATCAAGATTAGAGTTGCTAATTATTTAGTCAGACCGCAAAGTCGGTTTTCTTTTTCCCCAGAGCTCAATGGGTCGTTCTGGTGAGACTTGCATGCTTATTTGCCACATCCAACAGTGAAATATTAAGAAAGCCACATAGGAGCACACTTATTTAGCATAATGCCACGTCACCTTTTTACAACACTATAAGTCAATGGAGTTACTTCCACAATAAAATTTGTAAGTTAAGGGATTGAATGACAGATTGGAAAGTTGTTACACTTAATAGGATATTGTATGAAAATTTTGATAATTTTAGTGTACTTTTCTCTAAAATAAATTGTATAGGGTGTTTTTCCAATTAAAAAAAACACTATGGATTCAACTGTATTAAACTTGTTGCCAAAACTATGTATTCAACTGTATTTGGAAATTTGAGATGCTTTATGCAAAAAGATTGAGTAACGTCTTAAATGCTAAAAGTAAAAATTAAAAGCAAAAAACCGTTTCAAGCATTGTCCTTGAACGTTGTCCATATTTTCCATGGTGGGATAGTGAATTTAGTCATCCTTGCTAGGGGAGCAACAAGGACCGACTAAACTGAGAACAGCCCAAACCGAACCAAACTAAATGGTTTGATCCGATTCCTAGTTCCATAAAATAGAAACCAGTGAATATCGATCTAATTCCTAGTTATGAGGGTGAGCAGGACCAAATATATATAATTTATTATGTGTAAGCTGATACTTTTAGTGGAAAGTTGATATTTCCTCCTGGTTCATCAACACCATCAAAATGACTCATAAAACAAGTACCCTTTCCATCTCATACTCTTTCCTAAGCATATTAGATTCCTCTGGCTAGTAAGGGTGTGAATGATAATATTTCTGGCCAGAATTTGATTTTTGGAAAAGAAATAAATTTTTCTATTTCTATTTCTAGATAAGTTTCTGAGCTGAAAAACGTGTTTGATAACGACAAAAAATTTCTACTAGTGAAATAGAAATTCATTTGATAATCAATAAAATTTAACATTCTCAAGTGGTGGCGGCGGCAATGGTGGGGCCATGGTGGTGGCCGCGGCCAGCGGGGGTGGTGGTGGTGGTGAGCGGCGGACGGCAAGAAGAGAAATAAGAAAGAAAGAAACAATTTCATATTTGTATTCCAAAAATAGAAAAGTAAAATTTGTTTGTTTATGATTTTTATTCCAAATCTATTTCTGGAATAAAAATCTGTTCCGGAAATAAAAAAAAATGAAATTATTTTACCAAATGGATTTCTATTCTAAAAACAGGTTTGGAATAAAAATCTATTTCAAAATAAAAACAGAATGATTATCATGCGCAACCTGATAGACTTGCTCGCATAGTAGGATCACTATGAGCAAAAAGCTCAGGTTCTTCATCGCATACAGAGCTTCCCTGAAGCCGTTGAACCCATGGAGCTTCGATTCAAAAGCGCCGCCCATCTCGAATCTCAGTGAGAGTGGCTTGAAATTTATCTCCATGAGCGCCCTCTTCTCCTCCTCCTCCGGTCCCACGGCTTCTCTCCAGCATCCATTGAACTTGCCTAAAGAACACACGCCAAAAACAGAGAAAAAACAAATTCAGCACGCGTTCCACCTATTCCATTGGATTATCCGGGAACCGGAAAAACCAATCGATATAGTTCCCAATTCCAGAAATTAGGAATTGGTCTATTCGTTCAGTTCCTAGTTCCTTAGTGGAATCGGACTAGACCGAAAATTGATCACCCCTAATTTACCCCTAGTCTACTACTTTATGGCTTATATAAAATAGGTCTATGACTTGCAATAATTTTTTGTTATATTTAGAAAGATTATAAAATTAACACGATGCTATATTTAAATCAAAATCTTAAATAAAAACTTAAGAGAAATGTAGGACAAGATAAATGAGGTGCTGAAATTCAAATTGCTTTGTGGGGATGAGTACGGCGCATAAGAACTTTGCCCTTCATGGGGAGGGAGGCAAATATGGGGCCTCCTCAATTATCGCGGGGTGGCGAAGGGGGGTTGGTTCTTGTCCTTACCGACGGGCTTGGTGGAGCGTCAAACTCATGATCTACCATAGTGGGATCGAGTAATTAGAAAGCAGAAGTGAATCTATGAGAATAATGCAAGAAATTGCCTCACATTATTTATTTATTTATTTTCCAGGTGAAGGAATTACCTTAGTTCAAACTTTGCTCTTTGGATTTTTAAGGTGTGGGGTTTAACTCTTGTGCTCTGCAAAGAAGCAGGATAAAAACCTGAGAGCAAGTTAAAAGTTAGAGTATGGAAGATGAAAAAAGATTCTACTCTTCATGCACTAGAAAATGGGATATGGATGGAAGGCTAGTGAAGATCAGCCCCCGGTGTTACAAGATTCTACTCTCCGATGAGCTCGCCGGAGCCTCGCTAGGCTAGGGCGAGGTTCAGCAAGCTCGCTGGAGCCTTACACGGCCATCGATGAGGCTCAGCCTGGTAGATCTGGGTGAGGTTGAGCCTCGCCGATGGCAGCCAAGCAAGGCTTGGCCTCGCCGGTGGCCGGGCGAGGCTCTAAGGAGCTTGTCGAACCTCGCCTTGGCCTGGTGAGGTGCCAGCAAGCTCACCGACGGCGGCTTAGGGGCAGTGATGGGGTGGGAAGAGGAAGAGGAAGAAGAAGAAGAAAGGGAAGGGAAAAAAAGAGGAGAGAAAAGAGAGAAAAAAAATTGATTCTCAGAATTGTTCTTGGGAGCGAAAAACGACTATTTTTTGCTTTTTAATTCTATTCCAAATCTATTCCCCATAACAAATTTGTTCCTAGGAACAAAAAATTTACCAAATACGTTTCTATTCCAAATCCACTCTTGGGAACAAAATAATAGAATCAGTTGTTCTCGAGAACATAATCAATTGTTACCATGCAGGCCCTTATTCACCAATGTTGAGACTCTAATCTTACTTTCAATATGCTTGGAAGTATGTTTCTACATTTCATGGGAAAAATTGTCAAAAAAACTCTAAACCTATTATTTTTTTGCCAATTCAGTCATAAATATTCCAATTTTGCCAATTGAATCCCAAACATTTTCACAATTTGCTAAATGAGTTCATCCAACCAATTTTAATTGGAATTCACTAATGTGACAGTCTTATTAGAGTCAATTGTCTTACGTGACACAATCGACGCTAATGCGGACATTTGTTAATAATATTTTAATATTTTTCAATCTTTATTTTCCTTCTTTTTCTTATTTGGTTCAAAGAGTCAGTGAGGCCGCTGACCACTCGCTAAGGACTAATGACCTCTATCCAATTGACCACTATCAAAGGGCTAGCGACCCTCACTGAACCCAAGGTGAAGGCCAGAAAGCCCTCATGACCCATCAGGGAGGGGTCATGGCCCCTTGTCGAGGTCAATGAGGGCATCATAGGCCTCCTATGGTTGGCAAGAGCCACCACACCCTCCCCTGCCCTTGTTGTGGCCAAGAAGGGCTGCCATGCCTTCACCTCACCAAATTTGGCGAGGGCCATGACATTTGCCCTTAGCTGTTGAGGGCTTTGTGGCCCTTGCTCAGGGTTGAGTAGGGGTCACCAGCCCTTGTGACCAAAAATGAAAAATGAAAATAAAATTATATATATATATATATATATGTAAACTTCTCCATGTTAGTGTCAATAGTGCCACATAGAATTACCGACACTAACTAGACTACCACATTAGTGATTTCTGGCCAAAATTTGTCCGATAGACTCATTTAGCAAATTGTGAGAATTGTTTAGAATTCAATTGGAAAAATTTTTAAAAAAATTAGGATTAAAAGGTTTGGACTTTTTGGATAATTTTCCCAGCAATCAAGCATGGAGCTTGTAGTTTCACTTGGTAGTGTTGTCAATTTTTGCTCTGAAAGTATTTGAAATATTAAAAATTCAAAAAAAAAAGCAAAAAAAAAAAAGGACAACATGGCATCTAGATATGTTTAAAATATAGAATTGTTCGTTGCAATTTGATTAATATAAGTGGAAAAATGATATCAAAAGTGTCATAATTTTTGTATAACACTCACTTAAACGTTACATTCTTTTTAAGTGTCATGACTTCTCAAAGAATTTCACTTGAATGGCATGACTATTTTTCAATGATTGAAGTGTCATGACTTTTAAAACCTCATCCACTTGAGTGTCATAAAACCATTTCAAGCATTGTTCTTGAACGTTTCGATATTTTCCGTGGTGGGATAGTGAATTTAGTCATCCTTGCTGGGGGAGCAACAAGTACCGACTAAACCGTGAACTACCCAAACCAGACGAAACTAAATGGTTTGATCTGATTCCTAGTTCCATAAATTAGAAACCGGTGAATATCGATCTAATTCCTAGTTATGAGGGTGAGAAGGACCGAATACATATATATATCCTTTCTTTGGAGCAATTTCCTATACATTTGGATTTTGTTTTGCCTTCATAGAAAGGGTCATATTGGGCACATAAGTCACCTAATGTTTTGTTGCCCAATTTTTTCTCTTTCTTGATTTGTTTTTGTAGCTTGATTTGATTACACATTTGGATGCCTTGTCTATAGACATGTGAGACTATTTCTCCATAGGAAAGGTGGTCATAGGGAATTTGGCCATTATTATCTTCTCATATTTTATCTCGGACCTGATTTCCTATAAGTTTTGGTATTCCATCTAAAAAATTTTCTTTCTAGAATGGTTGATTACAGTTTGGCCTAACTAGGACACAGTGAAGGAACAAATCTTTGTATTCTCGGAATGTTCCTAATGATTTACATTTCATATTGGATAGGAGTTCTTCGTTCATATCTCTAATATGAGATGGATCACTTATAAAATGTTGAGAGATTGAATATGTGAGTGTATTGATAGCATCAGGAATGGAATGGCCATTATCGTCATAGATTATTTGTCCGAAGTCATCTCTTTTATAGGCTAGCAAGATTTGTGTTTTATGTTCCTCTGTAAGATAGTTATCCCGCCAACCTTTTAATTGACTAGTAAAAGGTTAGCAACAGCTTGGTCTGAAACATCTTGTTGAGTTTTATAAGCATTAGCCAACATTATCATGTTATTGAGTACATTCAAAAGTTGGATTATGCTATACCATCAATGTTCCATTCATAAATAACATTTGGATAGTACTTATGTTGCAGTTTTTGAGAAGATGATTCTTCTAAAGCTATATCAGGAGGAGTAGCCCTATTATGATATAATTTATGGGGTTGTTTCCAGTTAAAATTGTTTCCTTCATTGATGGATTCATCATCAGAATTATTATTGGTTTTATCAAGGGTACTAATACTAGCTTTAAATTTGTCAGGAGTGTCCCTGACAGTCAATCCTTGGAGCATAGGTGTTTCAATGATGGGTTTTGACTCTCCTATTCCTATCAAATGTCTCCTTTGTTCTATTGCCTTGGTGAATTCAGGGCTAAATCTTTTCGGAAGTTCAAAAGACTTAAATAAAGATTGTTTGACGGGATCTGTTTTAGGATTTATTTGAGTGGAATTTTGGATTGAAGATTCAATTCTAACTAATTGTTTGCCTATTGTTGACAGGTGTTGGTTGGTATAATTGTTTTGTTCGATTATTTTGGTATATATATATATATAATTTATTACATGTAAGCTGATACTTTTAGTGGTAAGCTGATATGTCACGCCCTGACCCTCGAGCACGCAACAACCCCTGTTCTCTTGCGGTCATTTGATTTGCGACTTTCCAGGATCCGTCGCCGACCGTTATTTTTATCTTGTAATTATGCACATGCGGAAGCGAATCACAATCCCCAGTCAATTACAAAAACAGGGATAGCAGGAAAACCCAACAAGAACACATTCAAAAGTACTGCTTTATTTATCTACTAATTAATCCTAGGAAGTTTACAAGTACAAGCCCTTACCACGGGCATCTTCCTAACGAATGAAACTCCGATAATTATAGCCTATTTGGTTAAGGTTCTCCAAGTAGGAGTGGAAAAGTTCCCTGCATTTTTTGCTATGTATTTGTCAAGCTCCTCCTAGTTATAGTCCGTAACATCCTAAAAGTTGTAGCGATCTATAGTAGTATCCAATTCTAAAGGTGTTGCGGTTTTAAAACTTAAAGTACTAGACACATATAATACATTGAGGTAAGAAATGCGCGGCGTTAGGTTAATTGTGAGTTTTCTTTTAAATTTTCTAGGATTATATTGGACAAAAAAATGTTTAAGGATCGCATTAAACAGAGATGAATTGTTGAAAAATTTGCTATGTGTTTAGCCTTAAGATTAGTTCTTGCCAAATTCCCTCGATGTGAATGCTTTTCTTGCCTTGTTTGAGTCAAAATTGTAGATGTGATAGATTATTATTAAAAATCTATGGAGACCCTCCAACCAAAGTGCCGAGTATAGACCTATCATGTCCTGAACCCCGAGCACGCGACAACCCCTTATCATGGTCAATTGAAAGCGACGTCTCAGGACTCGTCAATGACCATTCATTTTAATCTTTCGTTATGCGCAAGCGGAAGACGAACTATCCCCAATCCAACAAACAAACAATCAATCAATCAATCAGGGATAGAGGGATGAATAGCAGAAACCTCGACTACTCATTTATACCATTTACTGGATTAACCAACAAAGGATCGTCTTTTGAATTACAAGCCCGTCAAAAGAGGCGATCCATCCCTTAAGCCAGGCCAAAAAGAAACTAAGCTAATCTAGCTATACAAAATGAACTCTCGGGTTCAACACCACAGTCACTCGGACCCATCGGACTCGACTCCGTTAGGTCGATCACTGGAGAAATGGGGGCAGGATTCTCCACTACGGGTGCGCCATTCTAAGGACCTGAAAAAGGTTAACCACGACGAGTTGAGATAAAATCTCAACGAGTTCTTCCCCTAAGCCCTAGTTAGTATACCAACTCAACCTGGGGTATCTCTCTAGAACCACCCCTCATTCACAAACAACAATTAGACAGCAAACAGGGTCAACCAATGATCAAAAGTTGGTTTGCATGCAACCTTACTCAGTATGCCATACCTTGCATGTAAAACCTTATACAATACAAGCAATGCAACCAACAATCATATAGTCGGTTCGCATGCAACCTTACCCAGTATCTCATACCTTGCACGTTATAAGTCAACACAATACACGCAATGCACATGGCTGTTAGATGATGCGGTTCATTAATCACATACGAGTCGTACCACAAGCGATCTCACCTGACCATTGCCATACCCTACACGTTATCAATTCATGCGTGTGTGCCATAAATGATATAATCACCTCATGCATAATTGGAACCGATGATGCAATGTTTTCTCATGCACTCTCGCATCCACACGTGTTTTGATTATTACTATCTTATAGGGCTACAACTTGGCCGAGGTACAACGATGCTACAGTGCCCTTTCTCCGCAGAGGTGCAACCGTGCCCTTTCATGCAGGTCGAGGCGTTACGGTGCTACGGCACCCTTCCTCCGCATAAGTGCAACCGTGCCCTTCCGTGTAGGCCGAGGCGTTACAGCGCTACGGCGCCCTTCCTCCGTAGAGGCGCAACCGTGCCCTTTCGTGCCCTCTGAGACGCAATGGCATTACGGCGCATTTCCTCCATAGAGATGCAATCATGCCCTTCCGTGCCCTCCTTATCCATAATCTCCGATAAAGCAGGTTCAACTTAGTAATTATGCAAGCATACCATCACAACCCACTTATTATCTTTAAGCATTAGCCAATGCACATATGCTTGCATATAAAACCTCAAATCATTTCTCACAAAAGCGATCCATTTTTGGTGTCCCTCGAACAAACAATTTTCTTTCTTTTGTGAAAATCACACGATCCAAGCGGATGCTTATGCAATGCTACATCCAATTCACATATATGATCAAGGCACATAAAATTATGCACAATTTCACTTTCGAATGAATAGTGCCATGAACAGTAATCGTGAACAGTAATTTTCGAAATTCAATTAATAATAAAATAAATTCAAAAATTAAACAAAATATTGATTAAACACAATTAATCAATCAATTAAACTAAACATACTTAATTATCACATAAACCACACATAATCAACATTTAAGCATAATTAAGCAAGATTAAGCTAAGCTAATCTTAATCAACTATCTAATCACCTATCTTAGGGCTAATACACTTAATTAACCCTCCTAAACCAGCATTAACACTAATTAACCCAACCTTAAGCAAGTTTAGGCACTAAATAGGGATTAGGAGCTAAACTCACAAGTTAAGCAAGCCGGTGACACGGGCGTGGTGGCAACGATGAACCCAACACTTGGGGACCTCTCCCACAACACTCCAAGGTGGTCCCGAGCTGAACACAGTAGCAACAAGCTCAAAATCCCTTTGCAACTTTGAAAAACTGCACTGCTCAAGGGGAAAGTGGCTGACCGGAGTTGAATGGATTGCCCGGAGCTCCAGCGAGTGGCAGATCGGCAACTAGCAGCACCTAGGGGGTCGAGGGGGAACCACTTGAGGCTAGCATGGGCGGTGGTTTGGTTGGAATGGGAGAAAAACAAGGGAAAAAGGCAGAACAAAGCTGCTATAGGCGAAACAGTGACGGTCCGGCAACAGCTGACTTCCGGCCACCGTACGGGTCTGTCGGCAGCTCCTTCTGGCGATCAGACGACGCTATCTGAACGGAAATTCTCTTATGAACATGATGGTGAGTGGCACAAGACAAGATTCCAATGGGAAGGCCATGAAAAACTTAGATTTCGATGGAAGGTCAGAAACTGAAAATTGTAGGAAGAAGGGAAACAAGGGAGAAGAGGGGCTGCGATTTTTGGAGCTGAAGAGGGGAGAGAGAGAGTGAAGTGAGGGCTTCTAGAAGACCCCTTCAATGTATTTAAATTCCTTCTACACTCCCCCAAGCAAGTGACATCATCTTCTCTCTCTTCATTCGACTATTCTTCAAAATATCCAAGAATATTTTGGTCATTTCCACCTTGCACATTTCTCAATGTGCCTTTGGGCTGAAAGTGAAAGGCAGGCCTAGGAAACGGGCCGGAAAATGAATAGGAACGGGCTCAAGAATTTCTTGGACTCAAATCGGCTCAGGTTTAGACAACAGGCTCGAAGGGTAAATGCTCGGTTTAGTCTAACGGGCTCGTTTGTTTGTCTCGGTCTTCCACGGTGGCAATCCCACCTTAGGCATGTGGCCCACACTACTCTTGCCTGGCCCACGTCCTCGTAGGCTCGTTTCCTCGGTCCGAAAATCCCTTTCCCAAAAACTCGGCTCAACTAGCATTGTCGACTATCAAGGAAGCATCGTCCAAAAGTCTGTCCTAGATGTTCCCAAAAATTCGAAGTCCAATCTTGGATTCTCATGCCTTATCAATTTTGCCCAAATGTCATTTTGGTATAATTCAGACTAATAGGCGGCTTCGAAGATTCACGCGTAACTGACTCATGCCAAACCACGTTCAAGACTTCTCGACACATGGACGTCCTTGATGACATGAAATTACGAAGGATAGATTCTTATTTCAAAGTACACGATTATCAAGGATCGATATAGGGTCATCCGTGGGTTCGATAACAATAGACAAAATCACCTGTCGTCCCATTATTTGTGTCCGCAAATCGACTTCTATTCGTCCCTGAAATCGGCATGCATGACTACAGGATCATCCTTATGCAAGTCCCACGGTCGAGTCATTTTTCCAAGTCAAGTTCTTTAGTCGCACGAGTTCTGTCCTCTATAGCATTTCCCCTCAAGGTCAGTATCTCGGAAATGATTAGGTCCGAGCGGAATCAACCAACAATGCATTGGCGAAATTCATGTTCACTCATCCTTAAAAGGACTCGAATTTCAGGACGTCACAATTCTTCTCCCCTCACAAAAATTTCGTCCTCAAAATTTGCAATCACAGACAAATCCTCAAAAAGATGGGGGTGTTGATGTTTCATCACTTTTGCGCTTTCCCATGTTGCTCCCTCTGTTCCGTGATGCTGCCAGATCACCTTAACCAAGGCAATAGTCTTGTTTCGAAGTATTTGCTCTTTACGGTCCTCTATACGTATCGGCCTCTCCACGTGCAACACCCTGTCGTCTACGTCCAGTTCTTCAAAATTCAATACATGAGTCGGGTCCAGTTCATACTTTCTCAACATGGACACGTGGAAAACATCATGTACTTAAGCAACTTTCGGTGGCAACGCAAGACGTACGCTAAAACCCCAATCCTTTCCAAAATTTCAAAGGATCCATTGTACCTCAGACTTAACTTTCCTTTCTTGCCAAATTTGAAAGTACCCCTCATCGGCGATACTTTCAGAAACACATGATCACTCACCTTAAACTCCAACGGTCTACGACGCTTATTTGCACAACTCTTCTGACGACTCTAAGCGGTCTTTAGTCTGACTCAGATAATCTGAACTGCATTCAATAACTGTGAAACCGAATTTTGAACCAGCGATTCCCAGTTCTCTGACCTCGTTCCATAAACTAAAATTCCACAAACTTGATCATATTACGATTATACCATTTCGATAAAATCTTATCCCACAAGCACTCTCTCTTTGCACAGTGCATAGTTCAATTCATTTCTACCCCTTTCGACATCCTAGAAGCCTGCCAGAAGTCGCTCCTTGCTCAAGCACTCTGGCCCCGTCGACCACTCTCCGCCCTCGTCGGATCAGTCGTTATGGGCCTCTTCGAACTGCACCACTGCTAGTCCCTTTTAGATATGCACCATCTCATAGAGGTATTATCCACTTTGGTTTATCCCATACCAAGCCTCATGATTTTAACCTCGTCTGAGCACCTCAAAGTGTAAAACTTTCTCTAGCTCGTCAACCCATGAGTTTGTTTCCACGGGGTCACTTATCGACACTTGAAATATGATTCACTGAATTTCCATCAAACTACTATCCGAATTCCACAAACCACCGATTTTTCTTTCAATATTCCTTTCACGTCCATTTAATAACCAAACCAAGAATTCACCTCAACCACATGAAAATTAGTGCAAACCAAATGTCATTTATCGCACTAAAGGCTTTCGAATACTTCTTCAAATCCTTTTTTTTTTTATCGTTTGTCTGTGGATGGTATGCCGTACTATACTGTAGTTTCATCCCAAAGGCCGACTGCAAACTTTTCTAGAAAGTTGCTGTAACCTTAGGATCACAGTTAGATGTGATCGTCACTGGAACTCCATGAATGTGTACAATCTAACGCATGTACAATTCCACATACCTATCCAATGTAAAATCTTTCCGTATGGCGATAAAGTGAGCCGACTTTGTCAATCTGTCAACCACTACCCAAATCGAGTCATTGCTTTGCTGACTCCTTGGCAATCCCATCACAAAATCCATGGTAATGTGTTCCCACTTCCACTTGGGAATCTTAAGAGGTTGCAGTAATCCATTAGGCTTACAATGTTGAGCCTTTACTTGTTGGCATGTCAAACACTTAGCCACGTGCTTTGCAATGTCCAACTTCATACCGTTATACCAGAAATGCTGCTTCAAATTCTGGTACATTTTCGTACTGCCAGGGTGGATGCTATAGTTACTACAATAAGCTTCCGAAAAGACCGTTTCCTTAAGCTCTGCATTTTTCAAAACACACAATCGCCCTCTAAACCTCAACATCCCGTTCTCGGACACTCGAAAGTCTACTTTCCTCTTTGTCCAATCCATCTGCAAGATCTTAAGAATTTCAGGATCCGTCACTTGGCACTCTTAATCCTACTTTGCATCTTTGGTTCCACCTTGAGAGTGGCCATTAGACTAGCAAGATGGCCAACCTCAATTTTAAAATCTGAGTCATTGACTCTCTCCAAGAGAATCCATTCACGTACCCTCATCTGTGCAATTGTCGACTTTCGATTGAGTGCATTTGCCACTTTATTCGCTTTCCTCGGATGACACAAAATCTCATCCATCGTTGTTGAACATGAGGCAAAGATGATTGCCACTAATTCTAAATCATGCGCCGGATAGTTAAGCTCGTGAAGCCTTAATTGTTGAGATGCGTATGCAACCACCTTGCCATGTTGCATTAACATGCAGCCTAGTCCTTTATACGACACATCACTATAGATCTCGTACCCACTAGGACTAAACGGTATTGTCAAAACAGGTGCGGTAGTCAATTTACTCTTGAGCTCTTGGAAATTATGCTTGCTCTTGTCCATCTAATCAAACCTCTCCTCTTTCTTTAACAACCTCGTCAATGGCATGGCCATTGCAGAAAACTTCTCTACGAAACGTCTGTAATATCTAGCCAATCAAAGTTTTTTGGGATTGTAACATCATGTCAATAGAGATCCCTTCACTTGAAATTACATGACCTAAAATGCCACGAGAGATAACCAAAACTCGCACATGCTAAACTTGGCATACAGCTCATGTTCCCTCAAGGTCTGTAGTACTGATCTCAGATATTTCTCATGATCCTCGGGACTCCGCAAGTCTCAACGAACTGTCCTTTATCTAGTAGCTCTTGCATCTGCACTTTCAATTCTTTTAATTGTGACAAGGCCATCCTATAAGGCGCCTTAGAAATTGGTTTAATACCAGGGGCCAACTCAATCAAAAACTCGATTTCTCTCTCTAGAGGCAATCCCTGCAATTTTTCGGGAAACCCATCCATGTACCTTTGTATTATCGCAATATCCTCCACATTTGATCCTTCTACCAGCATATTTGCCACCAATGCCAAATACTCTTGACACTTAGATTCCAACAATCAAGTCACCTCAAGTGATGAAATCAGAAGAAAAGAAGGTTCTCCTCAATTTCCCACAAATTCAAAACGATCATCCACTACTGGGTTAAACTGAATTGTCTTTCCATGACAGTCTACCATATGCAATGACTTCCTCGCGACCTACTTTTGGGCGGTTGGCTTTCCCACATAATTATTTCTGTTAGGTAGGATGGGATTTTTTCTCCCCATCATCGGTCCCTTTCCAAACCGACGATTGTCTCTATTAGGCACGAACTGCGAGCCAAATGCGGTCGCCCTCTCGATCATGTTCTTCTCGATCATTTGGGCCCTCTCGTACATCTCATCAAAGCTCTTTAAGTTCAAGGGCACCAGATGGGCTTTTAATTCTAGCTTCAAGTCATCTCTAAAATGTTTTGCCTTATCCATAGGGTTCTCTACCAACCTTGGCGCATACTTGGCCAACTCGACGAACTTCGCCTCATACTGATCCACTGACATCCGATTCTGACGAAACTATTGGAACTCTGTCATCCTTGACTCTCTCGCACTATCCAAGAAGTATATCTCATTGAAAGCCTCATGAAAAGCACCCCAAGTCTGAGCCGTGCCTTCAGAGAACACTCTTCCTTGAGTAGCTTCCCACCAAATACTAGCATTACCTTGAAGCTAATAAGCCGCCAGAAGCACTCTATCTAACTCTGAACACCCCAGCACTAAAACAGTCCTCTCACTATCCCTTATCCAAAGGGTCACAGCTTCAAGGTCGCCCACGCCACTAACCTCGGTGGCTTTAGTCTCAGGAACTGCTCGATTAGCCTAGGCATTGGTCTCTCACAAATCTCTCCTCTCACTAGGGGAACCATAAGGACCATAGCAAAAGCACTCAGCTTGCTGTCCTAACAAGGTCTCTAGCGCTAGTAGGATCCCGTCTAATCTAGGATCTGCCTATACGCTACCTCTAGCACTAGTCTGACTAGATGCTGCCTTACGCCTAAGGGCTCTCTTTGCTTAGGATTACTCATCACTCTGGAATATGAGCAACCCGCCACCACACAAAGCAACACAAGGCCACAAAAGCAATAACAGGCTGTAATATAAAAGTCATCCCTATCTCACTATCCCAAAAATCCCACGCACCTTATCACTCCAAGTCTCGACCTCGCTCTGGTACCAAAACCGACGGGGATGTCATGTCCTGAACCCCGAGCACGTGACAACCCCTTACCATGGTCAATTGAAAGCGATGTTCCAAGACTCGTCGACAACCATTCATTTTAATCTTTCGTTATGCGCAAGTGGAAGATGAACCATTCCCAGTCCAACAAACAATCAATCAATCAATCATGGATAGAGGGATGAACAGTAGAAATCTCGACTACTCATTTATACCATTTATTAGATTAACCAAAGGAGGATCATCTTTTGAATTACAAACCCATCAAAAGGGGTCGATCCATCCTCTAAATCAGGCCAAAAATAAACTAGGCTAATCCAGCTATACAAAATAAACTCTCGGGTTCAACACCACGATCACTCGGGCCCATCGAACTCGACTCCGTCAGGTTAATCACTAGAGAAACGAGGGAAGAATTCTCCATTGCGGGTACGCTATTCTAAGGACTTGAAAAATGTTAACCATGATTCTTCCCCTAAGCCTTGGTTAGCACACCAACTCAACCTGGGGTATCTCTCTAGAACCACCCCTCACTCAACCCAACAACAAACAACAATCAGATAGCAAATAGGGTCAACCAATGATCAAAAGTTGGTTCGTATGCAACCTTACCTGGTATGCCATACCTTACACGTTATAAGTCAGCACAATACACGCAATGCACATGACCGTTAGATGATGTAGTTCATCAATCACATGCGAGTCACACCACAAGCGATCTCACCTAACCATTACCATACCCTGGACGTTATCAATTCATGTGTGCGTGCCATAAATGATATGATCACCTAATGCATAATCGGAACCAATGATGCCATGTTTTCTCATGCACTCTCGCATCCACACGTGTTCAGATTATTATTGACTCATAGGGCTACAACTTGGCAGAGGTGCAATGGTGTTACGGCGCCCTTTCTCCGCAGAGGCACAACCGTGCCCTTCTGTGCTGTTACTACGGCACTACGGTGTCCTTCTTCCGCAGAGGCGCAACTGTGTCTTTCCATTCAAACCGAGGCATTACGGCGCTACGGCACCCTTTCTCCACAGAGGTGCAACTGTGCCCTTCTATGCAGGCCGAGGCATTACGGTGCTACGATGCACTTCCTCCGCAGAGGCACAACCGCTCCCTTCCGTGCCCTCCGAGGCGCTACAGTACTCTTCCTCCGCAAAGGTGCAACCGCGCCTTTCCATGCCCTCTAAGGCACAACGGCACTACGACACCCTTCCTCCGCAAAGGTGTAATTGTACCCTTATGTGCCCTCCCTATCCATAATCTCTGATAAAGTGGGTTCAACTTAGTGATCATGCAAGCATACCATCACAACCCACTTATTATCTTTGAGCATTAGCCAATGCACACATACTTGCATATAAAACCTCAAATCATTTCTTACAAAAGCGGACCATTTCCGGTGTCCCTTGGATAAACCATTTCTCCCACCTTTCTCATAAAAGCGGTCCATTTCCGGTATCCCTTAAACAAACCATTTTCTTTCTTTTGTGAAAATTACACAATTCAAGTAGATGCTTATGCAATGCCACATCCAATTCACTTCATATGATCAAGGCACATAAAATTATGCACAATTTCACTTCTGGATGAACAGTGCCGTGAACAGCAATCCATAAATAATAATTTTCAAAATTCAATTAATAATAAATTAAAGAAAAAAATGATTAAACACAATTAATCAATCAATTAAGCTAAGCATGCTTAATTATCACATAAACCACACATAATCAATATTTAAGCATAATCGAGCATAATTAAGCAAGATTAAGCTAAGCTAATCTTAATCAACTATCTAACCACCTATCTTAGGGCTAATACACTTAATTAATCCTCATAAACCAGCATTAACACTAATTAACCAAATCCTAAGCAAGTTTAGGTACTAAATAGGGATTAGGAGCTAAACTCACTCGTTAAATGGGCCGGTGACACAGGCGTGGCGGCAACAATGAATCCGACACTCGGGGGCCTCTCCAACGACACTCCAAGGCGGTCTCGGGTTGAACACAGCAGCAACAAGCTCAAACTCCCTCTGCAACTCTGAAAAACTGCACTACTCAGGGGGAAAGTGGCTGATCGGAGTTGAACGGGTTGCCCGGACAAGCAACGAGCCAACAACTGGCAGCACCCGGGGGTCGAGAAGGAACCACTTGTGACTGGTATGGACAGTGGTTTGGCAGGAATGGGAGAAAAATAGGGGAAAAAGCATAACAAAGCTGCTGCAGGCGGAACAGTGACTGTCCGGCAATAGCCGGCTTCCAGTTGCCATACGGGTCTGTCAGCGGCTCCTTCCAGCGATTGGCCGATGCCATCTAAACAGAAATTCTCTTCTGAACATGATGGCGGGTGGCATGAGACGAGATTCAAACGAGAAGGCCATGAACAACTCGGATTTCGGTGGAAGGTCAGAAGCTGAAAATTGCATGAAGAAGGGAAACAAGGGAGGAGAGGGGTTGTGATTTTTGGAGCTGAAGAGGGGAGAGAGAGAGAGTGAAGTGAGTGACATCATCTTCTCTTTCTTCCTTTGACTTTTCTTCAAATTATTCAAGGGTATTTTGGTCATTTCTACCTTGCACATTTCCCAATGTGCCCTTGGGCTGAAAGTGAAAGGGAGGCCTAGGAAACGAGCCTGAAAATGAATAGGAACGGGCTCGGGAATTTCTTGGGCTCGAATCGGCTTAGGTTTAGACAACGGGCTCAAAAGGGTAAATGCTCCGTTTGGTCTAACGGGCTCGTTTGTTTGTCTTGATCTTCCACGGTGGCCATCCCACCTTAGGTGTGTGGCCCACACTACTCTTGCCCGACCCACGTCCTCGTAGGCTCATTTCTTCGGTCCAAAAATCCTTTCCCAAAAACTCGGCTCAACCGGCACTGTTGACTATCAAGGAAGCATCGTCCAAAAGTCCGTCTTGGACGTTCTTGAAAATTCAAAGTCCAATCTTGGATTCTCATGCTTTGTCAATTTTGTCCAAATATCATTTTGGTATAATTCAGACTGACAGGAGGCTTCGAGGATTCATGCGTAGCCGACTCTTGCCAAACCACATTCAAGACTTCTCGACACATGGACGTCCTTAATGACATGAAATTGCAAAAAATAGATTCTTATTTCAAAGTACATGATTATCAAGGATTGACATAGGGTCGTTCGCGAGTTCGATAACAATAGACGGAATCACTCGTTGTCCCATTATTTTTGTCCACGAATCGACTTCTATTCGTCCTTGAAATCGGCTTGCATGACTACAGGATCGTCCTTACGCAAGTCCCATGGTTGAGTCGTTTTCCCAAGTAAAGTTCTTTAGTCGCACGAATTCTGCCCTTAATAGCCTTTCCCCTCAAGGTCAGTATCTCAAAAATGATTGGGTCCAAGTGGAATCAACCAACAATGCATTGGCGAAATTCACATTCACTCATCCTTAAAAGGACTCGAATTTTAGGACGTCACAAACCGGTCCCATAACTGAATGTCTGGTTTAATCCCATAACGATATGGACCGGACGGAAATAGCCTGCCAGAGTGGCACTGGCTCATCAGACCATGCTGCGACAGTTGATTTCTACCCGAAACCAGCGGCAGAAAAAACACTTGCGGTTGGCTTGTGTCGGCGAGCACGGACTCGTGTGAGGATGGATCCTACAAAGTGAAGCAATAGGACAAATGTTTTGGTTAAAGTGAAACGATTGATGATTTTTGTTGATATAAATCTTTCTAAAAAGGTTTTTTATTTTCGTTTTATCATGAGAATAGATATCTGAAATAATCTGAATTTTCGCTGATTTTCCTCATAGGAACTTGGGTCGGAATCTCTTGACGGGATCAATCTCATCGAGAATTGGCAATCTGGGTCACTTGCGAAACTTGTAATCTCCAATAGCGACAAGAACAATATGATTTAATTAAAGAGTTGTATCATGGTTTTATGATGTTAAGTTGTTTTGGGCCCTTCCTTAATTATTGCCACTTGCTACTGTTGTTAGGTGGATATGTACCAATGCGTTCTCTGGGGAGCTTCCAGATGAGATGGGGAATCTCGTTGAGCTGCTAGTTCTGTAAGTCGTGCTTGTTGGTGGGCGATTTGTCATGCTTGCTATTATTTCGTGGTCGCAATGGTGCGGGAACTTTGTAGCTCAACTCGAAGTCTGTCTATCTTCCCTAAGCTACCTGATGCGAATCAGATATGTTTTGCAGTGACTTGAGTGTATCTTGATCATGAAGAATCGATAGACGTAGTCATGGAGTTGCTTCTACTCCTTTTCTTAATGCATGTGTGTTAGTTCTCAATCTAGAGAATTGAAGAGATCATTAAAATTAATCTATGTTAAGTTCTCGGTACATTGGCCTCTTTAGGGTGCCACCTTTGCCAAAGATATTAATGGTCATTTAATGAGGGCAATCTTAGATGGACCAATGAAGAGGAAGTGAATAAGCTTCCAATCAATAAAATTAAACCTTAGATGGCCACTTAAGCCAGATAGGTGTGCCACCTTGCGAACTAGCTTGCCACTTCATAAAGGAGGTGTAGAACCTTTACTACATAGGCATGCCACTTCAAGAATTGTGCTTGGGCCAATTGGATGTGTAATGATAAGGTCGAGGGCTACAAATAGGAGGAGCTCTTCCTCCATTTTCACCATTTGGATTCCCTTCTCCTCTCCTCCTTGTGCGTTTCCCTCTCTTGCCCACTCTCTTCTCTTTTAGGCCTTGCTCCGCCGCACCTCCACCGAGCCACTTTCTCTAGTTTTTGAGGTTCATCAAGGTAAGTAGAGTTCCTTACCTCTCTTTAGGAATGTCATTTCCATTGTTACACTTAGGTGGTGCTTACTCATCAAGCCGTGGATAGATGGTTGGCTTTATGTACGAACTGCTTACGTTATGGTTTTTGATCATTTGCTTGAGTCTTGCATGACTAGAATGAGGCCAAGGTTCATTGCTTGTGTTCAACGCAAGTTGGGTTCGCCTAACCATAAGGAACGAATCGATATTAAGGCGTACTGAGTTCATGTCTTGAATTGGTGCAAGGTCCATGATACTTTGGCAATTGGGCTAAGCCTTGGGCTTAGGATCATTCACGGCAAGACTAGAATTGAGTCGTAGGAAGCATGGCACAAACTTGTATATGTATGAGCACACCCTTTGGGCCATGAATGAGTCGATTAAATGAAAGATAAGAATTGGCCTTGTTTGGTGCATTTGTGTGTGTGCACTTAAATGTGATAATAGCACTATCACAAAATAGCGTTGGTGGCAATACCTTGTTTGAAGAATGGGATGCCTAGGTTCGAATTTTGGATGTCTAGGTTCAAATCTCAGTTGCCTTGGATTTGGTAGCCCCGAGATGCCTTTGGTTGGAGTCCCAGATGTCTAGCAAGAAGCTGGATACCTTGGATTGAGTTTGGAGGGCCTGGTCGAGCCAAAATGATAGTAAATGAATTGCATGATGTGTCGGTTATGCATGAGTTCGTCTTGCATGAGTTCTTGTATTAGCCAATGGTTGAGTAAGTAAGATTTTTGCTTATGGTCGCCACATAGCATTTGAATTGCTATTAGTTTGCCATTGACACTGTTTGCATATGCAATTTTGGCTAGTCGTATTTGATGTAATGTTTCCTAGCCAAGGATTAAGAATTTTACTTATTGAGTTTCCAAAACTCACTCATTTACCTTTTTCAAGTGCATAGGTGTGCTTGTCCTCTGAATTTTTTAGTCTTCCTATAAAGATAAAGGGTCTGCTATAGATAATATAGACATTGAGACTGAATTACCTATTGGAAGCTCGTGTCTACTTGACTCGGATGAGTTGGTCCCTCTTCGCTTTGTGGCCTAGTATGTGGCTTGATGGTGATAGGGTCGGTTCCCTTCGTGGATTCAATGGACCGACCGATACCAATGATGGGGCAATGTTTGAGGGATGGATTATAATCCCCAATACTAGCTCATGGAAGAAGGGTTCCTAATTTGGTAGCCGTAGTGATAGAAAAGATAGGAAAACATAATATGTAACATGTACTCGGATATGTAATGTAAAAAGTGGGTTTTGTGTGAAAAATCTCATGTTCTTTGAGTGGCTTTTGCCTAGGGATTTGTATGAACACATTTTTCGCATGTACATATAAGTGAGACTAAATGAATTGGGATGGCGACAAGCATAGGATGTCTCAAAATAACCCCCAGCTTGAGACCCTGGTTGGGGTCACAATAACAACCCTCATTGGTGTCAGGCGAGGCCTCCCTCATTGGATTTGGCAAGGGTGACCCTCGACTCTTGCTAGGGTGGGGGCGAGGGCCGCCCTCATTCGACTCCAACACTGGTGAGGGTAGCCCTTGCCAGCTTCCCTTCATCGGCCATAGTGGAGGGAAGAGACAAGAAGGGGAAAAAAGGGGAAAAAAAGAGAAATATAAAAAAATAAAAAAGATGAAAATACCTTTCAACCAAAGAGTTTGGGGTAAATATATTACACTAGTAGAAGTTCAGGATTTTTCTGTGTCACAAAAGAAAGTTTAGGATAAATGTGTCACAATGGATATAGTTTGGAGTTTTTAATGTCATAAAAAAAGTTCACTGTAAATCTATTACAAGTGGCACAGTTTGGGGTTTTTCTTGTCGCAAAAAAAAGTTCAAGATAAATATGTCACACAAGTGGCATAGTTTGGGATTGTTGGTGACATTTTCTCTAATCATAAAAGTGATAATTTATCATGTATATATAAATATATATGTAATATACAACATGTTCTAACATGTCGGAATTCTCTATTGTTTTGGAAACATGTCGGTGTATCTTAGGTGATTATCATCGGATTATTGCTCAACTAAGCTCAATTCCAATTAACCATTTAAAACCTTTTCTTTTTAATGGTATTGTGTCTGGATCATATTAGCTATTTGAAAGTTTTTACTCTATTTAATGGGAACAAAACAAAAGCCACGCACTCATTTCGTTTTCCAAATCCTATAACAGGGGGTTTTCGACTATTTGATCCTAATGATCTCTCCATTGGGAAAATTGTTGAAAAATTGCTAAACTTATTGTACAGTGGCTAATTCAATTTTAGATCCTAATGATCTCTCCATTGGGAAAGTTGTTGAAAAATTGCTAAACTTATTGTACAGTGGCTAATTCAATTTTAGATTTTTCAATTATGCAAATTTAGTTCTAAACATTTTGATGATTTGCCAAATTAGTCCTAAACCTTTTAATTGTGCTAATTTAATCTTGAACCCTTGACAATTTGTCAATTTAGTTCTAGATTTTTTTACGATTTGTCAATGTAGTTATTTTGGCTAATTATCAAAATAACTTGTTTAGAACTAAAATGGCAAATTTTCAGAAGGTTTAGAACTAACTTGGTACATCTAAAAGGTTTATGACTAAATTAGTATAATTGAAATGTCTATGATTGAATTAATTACCGAACAAGAGGTTCAAGACTTTTTGGACAATCATTCCTCTCTCCATTTGGGTCTTGTTCATTCTCATTGATCATATTAAGCCCTAGCTTGTGCTTGCTCCATCTACTTAAATTGCTTAACTAATTTATGATCTCTCTTTGCCACTGTCCTAAAAAATAAATGAGCGAAAGTATATTTCGCGTGTAGGGTGAAGTGGGATATTGGCCCAATGTCACGCACTAGTTATTAGCCTTCCCTACCATGCGGTTCTGGGACTAGTCAGCATTATTCATAGTCAATAAAGAGAATTCTAGGGAAAGAATTGTTTAGAGGGAGAAACTCTTGAGAATACTTGTATTGCTAAAATGTATGCAAATGAGGGGATGGCATTTTTACATATACATGAGTCCCTCTCTTTACAATCGTAAATTTACAATTTGATCTAACCGTGGATATGGGAAGTCTCTAGAATACAAATGTATGCAGCCCCTAAGAATACTCTAGAATACCTATGAGTACATTTTCATATTTCACTCAAAGAAGAACATTGTAGAGTGCGTGAGAACGCCTAAACCCTTAGAAGCTTCAAGGCTAGCCCGATAATCTTGGCTATATTCTCAGCCCCTTGGGCCTTGAAAACCTCTAGACCATGACACCAAACTCATGGGTTGAGCCTTACAACTTTTTCTTGATTTTACCAAATTAGTGAAGTAAATCCATCGAAAATGTGAACAAAAAGAGCTTCTTAAGCAATGTTGGACAAGTAAAGAAGAGCTTTTTGAAATACATTCTGCAATAATCCTTTGCATATTTCAAAAGGTTCATCAAAGTAGAGAAGGAAAAAAATCTGGTTCTACACTGTAGGGCAATGCATTGAATCAGATGTCTTATAAACTAAAGCCAGATATTTCGACCAAAAAAAATAAAAATAAAGCCAGATATAGGAAAATGAGTCATCACTTGAACAACCGACACTGAACCAATTGTGAAACTTATGGATACCAGCTAAGGATTCTTATTATAACCTATAGTTTTCATTAATCACTTTATACCCCTACAACTTCTGCTGTTACATGCGAGTTTGTGCTAATAGGCCTTGCATATGCTTGGTTGTTTATAAGTGCTCTAGAGATTCGACCATCAATCTAATAGGAGAGGCCCCACTCCCTACTCATATAGATAATCCATCAAGTGTGCACTACAAATAAATACACCACCCATAAGGGATATGGAATTCACTAAAAACCTGACTCGTCCTCTCTTATTATACAATTTACCACTAAATTCATACGCCATAGGAGGGATCTAATGCATTCTAGCTCTAAATTAATAACAAGTGACTTGTTTATTATGTATATGAGCCTTTTTCATGGGATCTACAATCACAAAAGTTGGGCTACCATTATTCTTGACATTTTAAATTGGCAAAAGCTAGGTCGAGCTTGCTCCAGGCCGGCGAGCTTGAGCTTCGTTGGCCTTGGGCAAGGCTCCACCTCACTAGATTTGATGAGGTCCACTATTGCCTGAAGCTGGTGAAGCTAAGTTCGCCCAATCCTTGCAAGGTCAAGCTCACCCAAGGTCAGAGAGGTTGAACCTTGCTAGTCTTAGGTGAGCTCGACCTCGCTAGCCTTAGGTGAGCTTGAGTCTCACTGTCCCTCTCATATGGCTAGCTGCCGAAGAATAAGAGAAAGAAAAAGAAAGAAAAGAAGAAAATATATAAATTATTAAAAATTTCAAATTTTTATTTTAAAATTGTCTGGGCATGGTTGCCGAGGTCTTGGGCGTGCCCTAGATGGATTTGGGTGCTAGGACTCAGCCTTGTTGCCAAGGGCCAAGGAATGAGCATTGTCCAAGCGCAGAGTTTCTAGTCCAAGTGCTAATATGTAACTATATTGTGGAAAATGATTTCTGATTTTTGAAAGAGCACATCATTTTCCTGGACTTAAGTTTTAATAGGAATTATTTTTTGTTGAGTCATTTCCCTAGGTATATAAAATGCCAGAAACTGTTTCTAGTAAAACAACCAGAACCTTAGTTTTGTAAAAATTAGTTCGTAGATTGCAAACATAATTTTGTAAAATTCAAGGTGCTATACGATGAAACTAGCCTCGATAACATCTACAAATCAGTTAGAAATTCAAATATTGCATGAGTCATGCAAGATTAGCGGAAAACAATGATCGAATGTCTTCGAAAATTTTAGTAGTCGTAACATTGGCTTCTTTCTATCCACGAGATTTGGCAGTGGCATTGTTTCGTCGGAAATCCTATCGCAACCAAATATCTTTAATGGAAAATCATTTTTCGGCTTTGAATTAAAGATAGGGATAAGTGCATTAGAAGTCCTAAAACTTATCATGAAAGTACAATTAAGTCTTAAAACTTTCATAAAGTGCAATTAAGTCCTAAATCTTATTACGAAATTGCAATTGAGTTCTAAAATTTTTAAAAAGTACAATCAAGTCCTAAACTTATCATAAAAGTGCAATCGGATCCTAAAACTTTCAAAATGTGCTATTAATGAAAGGACTTTATTTCACCAATTTGATAAATTTTAGTAATTGATTGCACTTTTTAAAAATTTTAGGACTCGATTACACTTTCGTGACAAGTTTTAGGACTAAATTATACTTTTTGAAGGTTTTAGGACTTCTGATGAACTTATCCTTTAAAGAAAACTAGGGTTTTGCGCCAATGTTGGACAAAAAATATAAATGGCAATTAGGAATCAACAACCTTATACATAATAAGACTATATAAACACAAATTGAGACAAAATTTAACCAATGATGCAACTTGGAATATACATGATAGACAAAGGAACTTGATGTAAAAAAATTATGTCAGAATTTAATCAACAACATAGCCTGAAAAGATAGAAGTATTATGTTGGAATTTAATGATGACACAATAACGAGGATAAAGATATATGCTGGAAATTAATCAACAACATGGATTTGAAAGCTATAACTAAGGAAAATAAATCGCAGTGTAGGAAAGATAAAAGATTGTAAATTTATTTGATTTGTGTCGGGAGTTTCCTTATAGACAACTAGTGGTATTTATAAGGATTAATATCATGAAAAGACCTAAACTGGTATACCTGTGATAAATTTACTCTAAATTAAGTTTTTGATAAATAAAAACTCCAAACTAGTATATCAATAACAAATTTATTTCAAATTAATTTTTTGACTACAAAAACCCCAAATTGGTATCTTCTGTTACTTTCTACTAAATTTGATTAATATCATGAAAAATAAAAAAATAATATATTTGTGATAAATGGAGAATAAAATCTCAAATTGGTAGATTTATCAATTGCTACGTATCATCAAACTCAACAATTTGATAGTAAAATTTAACAGGAACTAACAAATGGTAAATTTATCATAAATGTACTGGTTTGGAGTTTTTGGTGGTCAAAAAATTAGTTTGGGATAAATTTGTTATAAATATACCAATTTGTGGTTTTTTTTATAGTATTAACCCTATTTATAATGGTCACATGGTAATTGCTCCCTAGTGGTTGCCTCCATCTTCTCCACTTCCGAAAGTCTTGTGCTTATATCTCTTGATCTTACTCCCAAAGAGTTGTCCCTTTGAAAATGTATGCCGACTTTCCCTAGTTGTCCCATGATCTTGCTCCCAAACAATAACTGTCTCGCGATCTTGTTCCAAGTGTTGTTGGCAACTACTCATTGGTAATTGCCTCGTAATTGCTTATGGGTAACTGCCTCGTGATCTTGTCACTCCATGATCTTGCCTTTGAATGATAACTGCTTTATAATCCAAAATATGCAAATGCATGCATGCCCATTGCTCTTTGATCCTCAATTGCTTTGTCCCTTATGATCTTAAATTCGCAACTATTTTCGTATGTCTTCATGTAGAATTTTGTTGGTTTGCTTTCCTTCGCTCATTGGTATCCATATCAATAGCTGTCAGCCATTTGTCATCATATATCAACAATTGACTAGCAATTCGCGTCTAATTTGGATATTAATCCATATGGCGGACAGCAAGATGCCACGTGCACGATGGTCCTCACACATTAGTCACATGATTATTTATGTTCATGTGTTGGTCGCATGCTTATCCATATCGACAGTCTGATCAATTTTGGTGTAAACAGGCATGGGCATAGTTTTCAAAGAACCGCGAAGCTACGCGCATAAAACGCGGCCAATTACTTCTCGTCGACATATCACGTGAAGTCAGTCACCTCATTATTACCATCAGTGTGTACTCTCGGAAGGCCAGCACGTCTGCAAATGGTTGCAAGTAAAGCTGAATTGGTTGACCAGGCGGTCTTTGCCCTTAGCGTGAAGTAACATGGTTTCATCGAGTCTCCATCTGTTTGGCCGATGACGTCTTTTACGTACTTGCTTGACTCGCTAAATCCAGTAGCAGAAGATAAGGTCTCGTTGGTGCGTGTTTCAGATAACGCTTGGCTCTCTTGTGTTGTAGAATCAATGGAATCCATGCAGCTCCCTTCAAGATTCGTCTTCTTCCTCTTCCTCTTCATCGCTTCTTTTGTCTGGGTATTCCCCGACATGGCCATGGCTCAAGCTACCACAGATCCACTTGAAGGTTCTCTCTCTCTCTCTCTCTCTCTCTCTCTCTCTCTCTCATGCATGCAAGAGGTTGAAATGTATCCAAAAAGGTGATTACAAAAAAGGAATGCTTAACCTTATTAGCCTTTGTCATGATGGAATATTGAAGAACTTGAGTTAATTTTCTTGATGTCCTCGTGTTATAGATCCAATTGGTTCTCAAAATATATCAATATTCAGTATAATATTGAAAAATTATATGATTTTGGGCCGTGTTTTCCTCCAACCCTAATCGAGGGAAACTTCCTCCTCCATCCATGTAATGCGTTGATTCATGTAAAATACATATGCCAAGATAAGCTTGAATATAATTCTTCAGACACCCCTCTCCACTACACCACCGTAGCTCAGCCACTGCTGGCGCCACATTCCCTACCCCCATCTTCAACACAACCACCGCCACCACTCTGACCGTGGCCCCGTCAGTAGCCTCTCGCTCTCTCTCACCCACTTAGCCGCTCACCACCACCAGCTCTGTCGCCTAGCCTCACTGCCTTCAAGTTTCATCCAACATTGACTCATGCTCCTCGCTGTCTCTGCAATCAATAGAGCCTTGTTGCCGAGATCTGCACAACGCCAGCGTCGATTGACAATGGGGGTGTCCAGATCTGATGGAGAGAGAGAGAGAGAGAGCTGATGATGATGGATAATATCAGGGTTACATGGATGCGCAATATCTGAGATAGACCAGTTTGGCTTAGTACTAAACTCCGTTTGTCACATGAACTTCATGAGGAAATCCTAACAGTAATTCTGCTTCGTGCTTGTTAATTAATCACACAGTAAAAGCTTTGAACCGTGTATTCCAACAATGGAACCTGGCTGCGCCGCCAAATGAGTGGAACATTAGCGGAGAACCATGCAATGGGGTTGCCCTCTCCACGACCAGCATTGATGAAGCCGGCGGAAAGCCCTACATTAGATGTGATTGTTCTTATGACAATGGTTCCACTTGTCATATCACTGAACTGTGAGTACCAACTACTCTCTCATACTAGATTTATTAATTAAGTATGCTAATGCAGCATGAAAGGAAATGTGTGTTAACGTAGATTTAATTCAATGGTTTGAATGCAACATAACATTCTGATAGACTGTTTTATCAGTCTCGATTCATCATGGAATCTAAAACACTAACACAATGCTGTTTTGTAGACGGATCCATTCGCTGAACGTTGGGGGTTCCATTCCAGAGGAGTTATGGAGTTTGAGTTACCTCACATATTTGTATGATTCCTATTTTGCTTCCTTCTTCCAAAATGTTTTGTTAGTTAGTCTCACGGTCCTGTCTGCTTAACATGCTGCCCACATTTAGCAATTTAGGTTCAGAAGTACGCGAAAAATGAAAAGAAAATGAAGAAAAATGAAACAAAAGATACCGAAAAAGAGAATTATTATATCGTTATCTAGTGGGGACAACAAGGCGAGGAAAATTCTTGGGCCTACTCATAAATTATGATTGATTAGAGGTTAAAATTGTCCAAAAAGTCCTAAACCTATTACATTTTTGTCAATTCAGTCCTAAATCTTTCAATTTTGTTAATTTAGTTTTGAACATTTTTACTTTTTGCCAATTTAATCCTGAACCTTTTCATTTTTTGCCAATTCAGTCTAAACTTTTTCACTTCTTGCCAATTGAGTCTATTTGGTCAATTTTGATCAGAAATTGCTGATATAGATGGTTGGTGCTGGTATGGCACTTTTTTTAGTAATATTTTCAATTTTTATGCTTTTTTAATACTTTGTTTTGGGTTTTCGAGTCTAGGAACAGCAAGGGTTGCCGACCACCCCTCGTCGACCACATGTGAGGGCTAACGACCCTTGCCAACCATAAGTGAGGGTTGATCGACCCTTGCCAACTTTGGGCAAGGGCTGTGATGCCCTCACCAAATTTAGCCAAGCGAGGACATAAACCTCACTCAGGGCCCTTGCCTGCCTAGATTTGGTGAGGGCATCGCGGCCTTCATCCATTCTGGGTGAAGGCTCATGTGCCTTTGCCCACAGCTGGCAAGGGTTGGCCAACAACCCATGTCGGCCTTAGATCTGAAAATCAAAAAAAAAAAAAAAAGATTAAAAGAAGAAGAAGAATAAATCATGAAAAAAATTCAAAATATTATTAAAAAGGTGCTACATTAACATTGGCTGTCCACATCAGCAATTTATTATCAAAATTGGTTAGATGGACTTAATTGGTAAGAAATAAAAATATTTCAAACTAAATTGATAAAATTAAAAGGTTTAGAATTAAATTAACAAAAACATAATAAGTTGAGGACTTTTAGACAATTTTCCCCTAATTAGATATCAATTGAGTTCATGTGGTCTATGCTAGTCAGGTTCATTTAGTAAATTGACTGATTAAATGACGTACACAAGGACGAATATAAACTTAAGAGTCCCCTGTGGAACCTCATTGTGAGAACATTATGATGAGGTATGCTGGAGACTGGTTCCATAGTGAACATAGAAAATCTCAGGGCAAGATATTATAAAGGAAACTTTGGTATCAATACAATCAATCTTCCTGATATCAATATGGAACAATAATAAATTGTTAAATTAGTAAAACACCTTAACCAGAATTGGTTCCCTGAAATCTCTAGAGCTAGGTTAATTTAAGGGTGCTTTGATATTATTTTAAAATGTGAATAATAACAAAAAAAATTTCTACTTTTTGTAAATAACCAAAAACTTAAGAAATAAAAGTCAGATATTTTTAGCCCATTTGGTAAAACTTCATGGTAGTTTACAGTTTGAGAAAGGTCATGCAGCATTGGTAAGTTATTTGGCGAATTCCTCATTATTGCGATCGGCAAACACCCTAAAAGCTGTAGCGATTTATAACAACTTTTAGAAAATTGTTCCATCTATATTACCAAACCCATTTATTTCATTGAATATAAAATGTCTGTTACAATCTCCATTCAGCTTTAGAATACTATTGAACCAATTTTTGAATTTTCCAAGATTACATTGAATACAAAAAATTCGAAGACCCAATTAAATGCCAGCGAAAAATTCAAAAATTTCCTGTGTCTTAACAAAATGATATAATGATGAAACTAATTTTCTCTTAGGAGGAAAGGAAGTGTGATCTTAAGAAATATCCTTACCTATGATATTATCTACTTACATTTTTCTCTATTTATTTTGTGAAAAATAAATATTTTGAAAAATATTTTGCCAAAAATCATGACTGACAAAAATTTTTCTTTCATGAAATTTTTTTGATATTTATAGTTGTATATGATGAACTATTTTCCATTAACTAATTATTTCAAGTATTACAAGCGATGATTTTTAGGAAAATATTTTTTAAAATTATTGATTTTTCATTAAACAAATAAAACATTAATAATACCGGATCAAGCAAAAAAATTCTTTTATTAATGACTATCTCTATTGAGACCTTCAGTCTTATGAAGCAATGTGAGATCTTAAGATTAAATCCTACTCAATACGAGCTCTCAAGGTCCGATGATAGAAAAGTAATTCTTGACAAATCCCCACAATGTGAATGCTTTGCCTTAAATTGAGTAAAAAATGTAGACTCGATTTGACATGTGAAAATTAACTTAAGATGCCACATAATTAGTATGATAAAATGGAAGAAAATGTATAATAATACTAAGATTGACATAAAATCAATATCAAGTGACGTGGTAGACATTATAGGATACTTGTGATGAGCTACTTGTTTGGAAGGGCCACTTGCATTTTGCAAGAAGAATAATAATGGAAAAATGGATATTAACAGTACCATACATTGGTAGGTCTATCATTTTGATGTCATAATTTTAAAAGGATAATTTAAATGACCTAATTCTTAAAAAAGAAATTCACTTAAGTAATGTCGATGATTTTTCTTGCCTAAAAATCCTGAGTGACACTATTTTAATATAAAATTGTTTGACGTAGCCTGTAGAGAAAATGATAACATTAAAAAGGTAAAGAATGCCATTGTTTGAGTCATTTCCTTGCCTGTAATTCACCATTTAGGGCTAAATTAGGTTAAAAAACTTTAGACGCCACTTTAATTTGCAAATAAAAAATTTCTGGTCAAGTCGTTTTTTGAAAACCCTGGACCCATTTTCGTGCCTTTTGACCACCTCAAACACATGCCGGTTGGTCCTCTCGTTCCAATATCAACTTTAGAATAAAGAAATGGCATAAATTATTCTTTAATTTTGTCCCCATGCATAATGTGATCCCTAAAGTTTTAATTTGTTTAATATGGCCCATGAACTTTAGTACAATGTATAGTGCATTCCCTGAACTTTTAATTTACTCAATATAATCCATGGAATTTTGATACATATTCAATTTAGTTATCCCTGAAGTTGAATCAATGAAAGGATAAGATTGAATGTGTTCATACAATCTAGATACTAACTTGAATATATACTGAAATTTTAGGGACTATATTGAATAAATTAAAAATTTAAGGACGACATTGCACATGGTGTTAAAGTTCAAAGATCACATTGAATAAATTAAAAATTTAAAAATCACATCGCATATTGAGTCAAAATTCAAAAACTATTTATGTAGTTTTCCGATTAGAGTACATGGTCAATGTCAACAACAAATATGACATTGTTAGAAACTTAGAATCACTAAATTGGACGTGTGCGTGAAGTCTTCAATTAGGTGTCATGAGCTAGATGTGGCGTTGTCACAATAATGCCAACACCACCACCTCTTTCAATGAGCAATGTTAACCTACCTAGGTTCAGTTTCACCTGCATTAGCCCTGTCAATTTGGGGCGAGAAAAGAGCTCGAGGGACATCATTCTATATGCTTTTAACAACATCATCTCTTCAATAAGCCACATTAGAAGATGTTGTACTAAGACAACGCTACAGAGGATTTTCAAGCGAGGATAATGATCGACATCGCTTAAGCAAATATTTTCTAAATTTTGTGACACTTAAATGTGATGGTAAGAAAAGTTATAGCATCTGAACATTCTAAGAAGTTGTGAGGCTGTAACTGTAAGTGCCATTGTGGCTTGTTTAAGAGGAAATTACTTAATTCCTTTTCCATTTCCCCTCCAACCCAAGTCACAAGTTTAGACCGGTCCGATGACTGAAATGTCCGGTTCAAGTAATCCCGTAATGATGTGGGCCAGTTCACCAGCATCGTCCAGATCACGATGGAGACGCAAAGAGGGCAGTCTCCGGCGAGCGAGTTTTGTGGATGGAAATGCTCGCCGGAATAGCATTGGCTCATCGGACTGCATCACGACGGTTTGATTTCTAATCGAAACCAGCGGCAGGGAAACACCTGCAGTCTGCTTGTGTCTGCGAGCACTGATTCCTGTGAGGTTGGATCCAACAAAGTGAAGCGATAGAGAGCAAATGTTTTTATTAAAGTGAAGATCCATGAAGCTTTTGTTGATATAATTTTTTCTGGAAGGTCTAAATTTTCACTGATTTCATCGCAGGAACTTGGGTCTGAATCTCTTGACAGGATCAATACCGGCGCAGATCGGCAATCTGAGTAGCATGCAACACTTGTAATTCCCCCACTGTCACAAGAACAATATGATTTGATTAAAGGGTTGTTTTTCATGGTTTTATTATGTTAGGACAAATACCATCAAAAACCCTAAACTATACTCATTGTGATAATTTTACCTTGAATATTTTTTGTGCCACAAAAAATTTCAAACTATGCCACTCATGACAATTTTACTCTGAACTTTTTTTTATGCCATCAAAAACTCAAAACTATGCCACTTGTGATAAATTTACCACAAACTTTTTGATTGAGGGGCATTTTCGTCCTTTTCTATTTTTATTTCTTTTTCTTTTTTTTCTTGACAGAGGGAAGCTGGCGAAACCGCCCTCGCAAGCATCAGAGTCAAGCAAGGCTTCGACGGCCCTCACCTAGGTATGGGTGGCCAGATCCAACGAGGGCTACCCTCGCCAACAAGGCTAGGGCAGCCCTTATTGGCCGCTGGTGAGGGCCTCCCTTGCCTCGCTAGACCCAGGCAAGAGCAACCTTTGCCTGAGTCAGGCGAGGCCACCCAAGCCAGATCCAGCAAGGGCGACCCTCGCTAGGGTCCAGTGAGGGCCACCTAAGCTGGATCTGACCTGAGCAGCCCTTGCTCGATGCTAGTGAGGGTTGCCCAGGCCTAGGCAGCCCTCACCTGACTCCGACGCCAGTGATGGCGGCCTTGCCAGCTTCCTTCTGTCAAGAGAAAAAAAAATGACGAAAATGCCCTTCAACCCAAAAAACTTTGGGTAAATTTGTTATAAGTAGCATAGTTTAGGATTTTTGATGGCACAAAAAAAATTTCGGAGTAAAATTGTCACAAGTGATATAATTCAGGGTAAATTTGTCACAAGAAACATAGTTTGGAGTTTTTGGTAACAAAAAAAAAAAGTTCAAAGTAAAATTGTCACAGATGACATAATTTAGGATTTTTGGTAATATTTTCCCATTATGTTAAGTTGTTTTTTGGTCCCTCCCTAATTATTCCCACATCCCACTGTTGTTAGGAGCCTCAATGCCAATGCCTTCTCCGGGGAGCTACCAAGCGAGATTGGGAATCTTTACGAGTTGCTAGCAGTGTAAGTTATGCTTGTAGCTTGACTTGATGTTTGTCTATCTTCCCCAGGCTAGTTGATGGGTATCAGATTCTGGATTTTAATGTTTTGATGTGTCTTGAGTGTATCTTGATGTAATCGTGGAGTTGCTTATACTCTGTTTCTTAATGCATGTGTTAGTTGTCGATCTTGAGAATTGAGGAGATGGTCATGCTTTTAGATTGCATACTGTGGAGCTCCATTTTTGTACAATCAAGAGGATTGTGAAATGATATAGTCTGTTGCTACTGAGGAGACATCAAGTTCCATGTTTGAGCGGCCCTTCCCTGTTATAAGAGATCTATAAGTGACATATACTGCTAAAGGATGGGTTTATTCTATGTTGGATCAGTAAAATTGTCTTAGAACCATTGCTAAGGTGAAATTTAAAACTTAGAAGACAAAGTTAGTGAGTTTTCTTGCATCATCAGGAGCAAGGCGTGCATTTGTGCCAGAAAGTTTTTGTAATAGACAGAAGGTAATGCCAGAGGGCTATGCAAGTTTTGGCAAATGGTAGTTGACCTTTATATTGATTGAATCACATATGGAGGTAACAGATTGCATATTTCCCATTAGTTAGTACCGCGTTCAATTAAATGCCCCCCAGTTACAAGAACTACAAATCCATTCTTTGTTCTCTATTGCTCCATTAGATCCGTCTGAACATAACGACTTTCGAGATTTGCACTTGTTGCAGGTCATTTGCAGAAAATAACTTCTCTGGTTCTCTACCACGTTCTCTTGGAAATCTCTCAAAGTTACAGAAGTTGTGAGTCTCTTCATGTTCTGTAGTTCCTTCTCAAAATTTGTTATGCGACAAAGTTGCATATAGTCTTCTGACTTTTGTTGCTTTTCATTTTGGTTCCTTAAATAGCGATCCTCACTCACCGTAAGTTAAAACACGTGCTATGATTATGGAAATATCAGTGATGGTCTCTGGAGTTACCTGAAAAGTCAATTGCTACTTCTCCATATCTTCAAACTAGAAACGCCCTAATTCAAATATGTGTATTTTGTCTTAAACTCCATTTCTCTCTTACCACATCTGTATTCTTTTCCTGTTTGCCAACACTACTAGAAAGAGTGGATGTTGTAGATTGATGTTATGAGGTTAGTATCAACTGTTTTCTCGTCAAATTAAAGTGAGGAAAAGGTTCCTTCTTTCGTTTTATTATCACCTGCTTCTACTTTATCACCATTCACTGCTTATTTAAATTGTCTTCTTTTATCAAGAGAAAACATGAATATTGTTCATTTAGCTTTTCGAGAATTTTTCATGTGAACAGATACTTCTCTAGCTCAGGAATCAGCGGAGCAATTCCTTCATCTTATGCAAATCTTACAGATTTAAATATCCTGTAAGAGCCTATAAAACCTTTTGTTCCCAATGGTGTGTAATCTCAGGACCTTTATGTGAGTCATTACAGACATCAGGATTCTGACACTCTTTGAACCTCAGGTGGGCATCTGACTGTAATCTCACAGGCTCCGTCCCTGACTTCATAGGAAACTGGTTCAAACTTACTGAGCTGTATGGTGGTGTAGTTTGATTTATCATCCGTTTTCCTGTTCTTACCCTTATGGAGATGGTTAGGTTCTCTTTGTGCTGGATCTTACTGCTGAAGTCAAATCAATAATCATCTTCTCCTAATTGTATATGTAGGAGGCTGCAAGGCAATTCTTTTGCCGGTCCAATACCATCAACCTTTTCCAAATTAACCTCTTTAAATGAATTGTAAGCATGTTGTGGTTAACCCAGTACTATCTTTTTTTCTTCTTTTTGTTGTTTCTACATGGCTAATTTTTGGGTAACCTCATATGTAACTTGAACTCTAGGAGGGTATCCGACTTATCTACTGGCATCTCTACACTAGAATTTCTGGCTGACATGAGGAATCTCACAACTTTGTAAGGCAGCCTTAGTCAAATTTGACTCTGTCCAGTGTTTTTCTCCATTCAGTTATACTTTATCTGAGGTATGTAACATACTAGGTTTGACTGCTTGCAGAGTGCTGAGGAATAACAATATTCATGGTACTATTCCACTATATATCAGTAGTAACGAAAAATTAGAGCACCTGTAAGTTGTCTACCAATTAATGAAAAGCATCTGCAACTAATAGCTCCCTTTGGTCATCCTTTGAGACAAATAAACGATGCTAAGACATGCATCCCTGCTATAATTAGCTCATTTTGAAATCCAAGAGCTTATTTTGCTGTTGCTCCCATGAAAGGGAATGTTTATTTCAGCTTAGGCCAACAAAATAAGCCATGTCAGATTTCCTGCTGAAATATTTTGTAAAAGATGAAAAAATTTGGGGTGACTTTAAATGCTGAGACACTGGTTCATACAATTTAGAAGGTTTAACACAAATAAGTCCATTTTCACTTTCTAAAGGTTAAAGAAAAAGTGAAATGTTAAAAGCAAACGTTCCACCTTAACCCACTAAGCTAACTGTTTAGTTACCAAACATTCTATACCGTTCTATCATTTTTATTTTTATTTTGGTTGCTTTCTGGGGATTTTTCAATGAAACCTTAACCAAGCACCGCCCTTTTATTTCTTTATTTTTGTCACACTCAATAATCAAAGCCTATTCTGTTTAATAAGATTGATTTCCAGCGGTCTCAGAGTTTTAGTTGACTTACACTGATACTGATAGATTGATTCTACCTGCAAGAAAATCATTAAATTTTTCTAATATTCTTATCTACAATTTTTTGCGTTGCAGAGACTTAAGCTTCAATAATTTGAATGGATCGATTCCAGATTCCATATTCACATTAGATTCACTTTCTTATTTGTAAGGCATCTATATTGATTAGTTATCCAAATCATTTGAGATGTTTATATCCAATATCGAATAATGCCTATTTCATGCTTAGGTTTCTCGGAAGTAATAAGTTGAGCGGAGCCCTCCCCTCAAAGAAAGGCACCTCTCTTGTTTATATGTGAGTGAATCAAACCAATGTGCGTCTACTTAACTGCAGGACATTGTGAAATCAAATTGACTGAACAGGTTTGTGCAACAGAGATCTCTCTTATAATAACTTATCTGGCAACTTTCCTTCTTGGGTCAAGGAAAATAAGCAAAGGTAAGTATAGAAGCTTCAACTTAAAGTACTTTCTTTTTTGTTGTATCCCCAGTGTGCATGTTTGATTGTCAACTGTGCTCTGTATATTACTAGTATCCCTCACGGAATAACCTTATGCTTTTGTCATGCACACTCAGTAACTTCGTTGCCAACTACTTCACAGCAGAAAGTTCAAATAGTGGGTAAGGCTCTCTAGTCAGTTTTACTGATGTTCTCCTGTTTAGTCTAGATGATTATTATGATGAGGTCTTATTCTGTTGTATTGGCATACAAGATGAATGAGAGATTGCCCTTCCTCCAATTTAAAAGAAAAATGAAATGATTCTTTCAGAAAGAAGGTATGTAAAACGATGAGTTACAAAATGAACGACTTGATAGAAATGCAGCATGTCAAAGTACATAGAGTCTATGACCGGAAAAAAGGCCTATAAATCATGAATTTCATAGTTTATGCAACATTTTTCATCTGTAAGGATCAACATAGCTGATCCCATGTGGGAACAAGTGCTTATCCGTTCATTAATATGCCATTATGCTGATTTTTCACTGTGAAAAAAGTTTCTAGCTCAGAGTGGTACCGTGCTCCTATTCGTTTGCTTAGAGGTCAATATGTTTGATGTAGTGTGCTTTTTTATAATCTGCTGTGGTGGCCAGTTGCTCCATCCAGGAAAGTATACATAGTAACAATTAAAGGCAAGATGTATGACATATGGATATTGGCATTATTTTGGCACAAGATAATAACATAACAGCATCTGGAAGGGTGGGAAAGTATACATACACATGTACAATACTTAAGCAACTCAGTCACAGATCAAATGTGGTGTTTCCTCTAAATTGCTGGCGTTAAGTGGCTTTTGCATTTAGCAAAGACTCATTTGCTGGAAAAGTTTCATAGATAACCTTTTGACAGCATACTCATGTTGTAGACTCTTTGTTTGCATTTTGCTGGAAGCCACGGACCCTCCTAAACATAGACTAACTAGTAACTACGTATAAGAGAATAATTGAAAAATGCAACTTTAGCTAACAAAAATGAAGACGTTGGTTGGCAGATCAACTATTTTTTCTGTGTTGCACACTATATGAAAACTGACATCTGAATATACATAAGAACCTGTATGTTTGTTGCTCAGTACAGTTATGTGCCATCTTTTTTATTTTGAACTTAGGGACTTGCCTTCAGGATGGATTTGCCTTCAACGACCATTTCCTTGCAGAGACACAGGAGTCAGTAAGTTAAAATAAATTTTTTTTTGACTTTTCCTAACCATAGATTTTAAGGGAATAAAATATCATTAGTAAGAACTTCACACGCAATGGCCAAATAATACTTGTTTCAATATTGCATCCATGGTTTGTCTCTTTTGTTTTCAGTAATGTATACTCTTCTTCATTAATCTGAAGTCAATAAGAATGGTTGACTGTCCTGTCATTAGTTTTTTTATTTTCTGCAAAAGTATCATCCCACTATGTATTTATATGGATGGGGACCCTTGCAAAATGAAAATGCTGATTGGCTGTAAGCAAAGTCCATTCCGAGGGCCTAAGGAAATAGTTCTACATTAAATTGTTACTCATCCTCCTTCTCAATTGAGAAATTAACCTTATTATAAGTCATTGTACCCTACTGGGAAACGTTTTCCTAAATGTGGAAGCTAGTGAGTCATTTGACATGTCAAAAGCCTCTTTTGCACCCATGATTCATGATTTCTCAAAAACTAACTGAACAGGCGGGACTCACAGTAGTACACTGATGCAATTGCAAACAAACCTCCTCTAAATGAGGCCACATCCTGGAAGCTACTAATATCACCCTGTTGATTACAGCCAATCTAAGATATAAAACCTCATAACAAAGAGGCACTGACTTGCAAGATGTTGTTCCTAGTGAAGAATCTTCATAAATTTGCAGATTTGTCAAGTGCTCCTTGCAGGTTTTGTACTAATTATTTTGGTCATCAGATCAAAATACAACAAAGTTACTGAAGAAAGGGCTTAAAGAGTCATAATGTTTTCTCTTTTAAATGTTTTGGAGTATCAAATTATTAAAAAAGTTTAGGAGCCACTTAATACAGCTTTCTATTTGTCTCTGCCTCTCAACTTAAAGCAGTACTATCCACTTTGCGTGGCTCTGAGGAGACATTGGGTGCAATCACTGAAGTACTATCCACTTTGCGTGGCTCTAAGGAGACATTGGGTGCTATCACTAAGTAATCAGTGCGGTCAACTATCCATGTACCGTATTTGGAGTACAAGCACAGCTAGCATAGATAACTGCTTTTACATTATTGCATAACCTCAATCAACTCTACAAACTGCCATTATATTTGTGGTGTTGCTACTGGTGAGCTTTTTTTTTTTTTTTTATTGTTGCCATAAGTACTTGAATAATGAATGGCATGATGTACAATTTATCATCTACAATCAACCTCATCAAAGTTCATTTTTATGGCTGAGTTTGTGCAATGGAGTGGAATTGCTTTGCATTTTCAAAAGTAATTGGTCCTACTAGCAAAGGACATGTGACCATATGCATGCATCAATGTTAAGTTTGAGCATGTGGTCATGGTAAAGATTGCTAAGCTGAAACTTTTAGCGTAACATAGATGTTTAATTATTTTCTAAATTATCGCCAATTACTTGTCTATGAGGTTTATATTAGCATTATATGAATGCGATTTGCCTCCGCCTAACAGCTTAAGCTTTTCGTATGGACATTCTACGTCAGGTTTCTCCTTGGTTTATTTCACGTGTGGCTCCCCATTCTTTATTTCCACATTGCTGTTTATGGTCACATTTCATAAGAGCGGGAATGTTAATGCATTCCACATTACTTGTCACAAGTTTATGCGGCCCTCACATTCAGTTTCCCTCCACCTAACATTTTAAGGTTTTGAGTGGACATTCTAATAGTATCCAATCAGATAAACTATGTATTCCTTGGCAGATGATAGTTTTGCAATCAATTCTGGGGGTCCACTAGTCAAATCTTCTGATGGAACTTCGTTTGAGGGTGACTATAACAATGACATTGGTCCAGCTTCGTTCTCTGTTAGCGAGACAAAAAGGTGGGCACTTAGCAATGTTGGGATTTTTACCGATGGTACCAACTACGAATTCACACATTCAACCTCCAACGCCATCTTGAATACGTCAGACCGAGCTCTCTTCCAAACAGCAAGGACATCTGCATCATCATTGAGATACTATGGGTTGGGACTCCAGAATGGCAACTACACAGTGAACCTAGGGTTTGTAGAAACAGCTTTTCCAGATGATAGCCAGTGGACAAGTCGGGGAAGGCGTCTCTTTGATATATACATTCAGGCAAGTCTTTAGTCCTGTACCCTGCATTAAGTATTTTAGTGGCATGAAGCTCCAGTAAGACGTGCTGGATGCATGACTCTAATATCATTGGCATGGCTATTTATGAGCTTTTTACTTTACTTGAAACTATGCTCAATCTTTATTTCACGATTCTTCATCAACAGCATCGGGTTCATGATGGTCATTACCTTTTCTAAAGTCTTGGCACAAGATTGTTTGTCATATAAGTACCTTGAATAATTATATCCCCACTGCAATGAATTATCTTTTTCAGTTCGTGATGAGAGAGAATTACCATCATTTGTCGTCTTTGTGTTTTTGGTGCATCTCTTTTTATAATTGTCCATTCTAGTGCACAAACTCATAAATTACAGCCTTTAAATCAGGATGAACCTTTCAATTTTTTGAGATAGAGTTTCTCTGAGTTTCCCATAGTTAATTACTCAAGAAGTAGGTGGACAAGGTTTTTGTAAAACTTTTACCATAATAAGCATTGTCAAACTTTCTTCATCTAGCTTGACAGATTGTACTAGGTAACCTGATCGATCTTTTTTGGCTTATTCAAGGGGATTTTGATGTCAAAGGACTTTGACATTAGAAAGGAGGCAGGTGGAAGGTCCTTCTGAGCTGTTGAGAAGGCATTTAAGGTTAAGGTTTTTGAAAACTTTGTTGAAATTCACTTATTTTGGGCTGGAAAAGGGACGTGCTGCATGCCTTCTCAAGGTACTTATGGACCATCAATTTCAGCTATCCATGTTACTCCAGGTAATAAATTTCTTCTCTTAACAAATATCATTTTCTTACTAGTGCACATTCACCACCATGTTCACTCTCCTGACATGCATTTACAGATTTTACACCTACTTTTCTGGACAAGAGGAAGAATATGATGCCTTTGATTGCAGAGATTGCAGTTAGTGTTGGGGTGATGCTCTTTCTATCTACTTTTGTAGCTATTTATTTTCTCAGAATAAGGAAAAGGCCAAGCTCCAATCAAGAAACAGGTGAAATAACTTGCATCATGTGTGTTTAATTCTTCTTGAAATAGCCATATTGTATGAGTTACATGCATGACGACTATTTGATGGTTCTTAATAACCTTACATTGTGTTGAAGTGTCCAGTAATTCTATTATGGTGCTTTATTGTCCCAACATTTATGGTTCTTAAGGTAGTCTCATATAATTTCAGGGATACTCGTCTAGTGTTAATTGTTGTAATCATGAATGCAATTGCACGGTTTTCCTCTTGGACAAAATACTCTACCATATAGGAAAACTATTATGCCTAGTGTCATTCTATGGATGATTTGACAGAGAAACCAAGTAAATAGCAAAAAGTAAGTCAATTAGTCTGCAATCATTTTTATAGTATAGTGGGCCTCTGCATTTTCAGACTGGTTTATCAGTTGTCTTGCTAGTAAGTTATCTGTCTCTTTTGAAGTTTATGACTTATTTTGTCACTAGGGCGCCTCTTTTGTAAGGGTGACATGAAGTTTTTAACCAGATATATGCTTCCAAAAGAATTTCCTCAAGGAATGAGTGATGGAGATCAATCATCTCTTCTCTGTTGCTCATCAATGCCTAATTACCTTTCAAATAAACATTATATAATTGATTTCAAGACTTAAATTTCCAAGAGAAGTGCCCAGAATTCAGGAAATAGATCTTCTATTTCATAATATATCCGCTGATGAGGGAGAGCACTGTGCCAACCTCGCAGCACAGAGTCGGTTTTTTGCAGATGGGTGATGAGTAAAGTTGACACTTTTTCTTACTGAATATGTTATGCAGATGCCCTGAGAATTCCTACAGGGGCATTGACTTTCAACTATTCAGAGCTACACAATGCAACAAATGGTTTCAGCCTCGATAATAAGCTGGGCCAGGGTGGTTTTGGTATTGTTTATAAGGTAATTTTGCATCCTGATATTTGGAATATGGCAAGAGACTAAGCTTTCTGTCCTCTATGTCTTTGCAATGCTTACAAACTGTCATGGTCTTGTTTGTAATTTTTGTCTGCAATATGACATTTTAACATTTAATTTACTTTCAAAAGGTGCCAATTCAGGTCGGAATCTGAATTGAGTGTGTTATGTCATGTTACATTTGTGTTTTTGTCAGTACCCATTGTCTCTTACTGTGTTTATGTGATATTACCAGCTGTGGCCATCAGTGCCAACCCAAGTTCGCTGAAAGTCATTGTCTCTACTCTCTAAATGTGTTAGAACCTTCTTTCTAATTAGTAAAGTTTTAGATTTTAGCTGAAACTGAGAGTTCATTTTCGAAGATGAAGATACTTCCCTTTTTTGGGGATCGCTGCCTGGACTAGTGCAGAGGGGAGGGGTGGGTGGGGAGTTGACAAGTTCAAACATATCCCTTGGCTGAGTTGTTAACTGATAAGTTGGCATCATTATGATGAATGAATGCATACTTTCCTGTTCATAGAAACCAAGATTACAGTCACTTCATAATCTTCTGAATTTGCTTTGAGTTTTGATTGATCTGACCCTTATTTATCCTTTTCCTGAGCCCTAGACCCTAGGTGCATGCTAGTAACCTACACTTGATTATCTCACTGGAAATTATCAGCTGATAATGTACTATGTGAAGATTTGGTTCCCATGGGATCACTCTTGTCATCTTTAGGTAGTTAAGGTAGAATCATGACTAGAACACAAAAGTCTGTTATGCTACTGAATATTTTTTTCAAGGGATGATTAATATTTTAGATTAGCTAATAGTCGAATATCATGAATGAACATGTCTCTATTTTGTTTCATGGAGGTGGGACAAGGGGGTACCAGCTTGTGCCAAAAGAGGTGTCAGTGACAAGTTTGATATTGTATATGCACTCAGGAATGCTGCGTATCAAGTGGTCTTCACAAGACAATGGTCATTCACATGCATCGATCTTCTGTAGTTAAAAAAACTCCCGTTGGTCAACTATTAGAAGGGAAATGCTGTAGTTCTGTCTCGAAAAGTTCTGTTCATATCACTTAGAAATTATTTTTTGGTATTCACTTGCTATCTTTTCTGCATTGTGATGTGAGATCAAAGATATTATCGTGGTACAGCATTCAGTTCCGTTTGGGAGAAAACAAAACAAAATAAATAGAGTTCATTAATTGAAATATATATGGCTGAGACATGGTAGTAGTGGCATGGTGAAATGAAACTGCTCTAGAAAGTTTTTTAACCCTTAGGCTCTTATGCTCCGTTGTTCATCATTTGTCCGCTCTCCTGAGCTCATTCTTTAGGAGGTTAGACCATCATTGTCTGCTACACAACCCTTATTACGTGTCTTAGCATTCTCTTTCAATTGAAATATTCAAGTGAGATCCTTTTAGCTTATTATATATGTATTTGACCTGAGCCCCCACCACGTTGCTGGTGAACAAATTAATGGGTTGATGCTTTTGACTTAGCACAGACTATCTTAATGAGCTTCTGCGGAATTTGCTCTTGCACAAAAATACATTCAGCTCAGCTTATCTCTAAACTGCTTCTCCACTGTATTTGGAGGCTTGGAACACTAATAGATAACTGAAGGATTTTCATTCCTCAGATTTATGATTCATTCATGTCTGATGGACCCTTAGTTGAGCCTCAAGATGATAAATTGTAAAAGCAAAGGCTACCTTATTGGTTCTCAAATTTTATGTACGAGTAACTGATGATGTTTTCTCTGATATATGCATATTCCATGAAGATAGGTTATGAAACACAATTATATCCCTAAGCCATAGAAAATTCTACATTGTAGGGAATACTTGGTGATGGGAGACTTGTTGCTGTGAAGAAACTCTCTGCGACATCTGACCAAGGAAACAATCAGTTTCTAGCAGAAATTGCAACAATATCTGCTGTTCAACATCGCAACCTTGTAAAGTTGTATGGATGTTGTGTACATGATGATAAACGGCTTCTTGTGTATGAGTTTCTAGAGAACAGTAGCCTCGATCGTGCCTTATTTGGTAAGTGTCAATACTCTGCATTTAATGGATATTCCCATTGTTGCAGAACTGCTAGACACAATATTACTCATGATGTGAATGACACAGGGAAAACAAGCCTTCTTATTGACTGGGGCGCTCGTTATGGTATATGCTTGGGCATAGCACAAGGACTAGCTTACCTTCATGAAGAATCAAGAGTTAGAATTGTGCACAGAGATGTGAAGGCTGGCAATATTCTGCTTGATTCAAATCTTCATCCAAAAATTTCCGACTTTGGATTGGCAAAGCTTTACAATGATCAATTGACTCACATAAGCACTAAAATCGCAGGGACAATGTAAGATACAGAAAGCTTAGCCCTTTTGCTTTTTTATTATAAATGTTCTCACGCATGAAAATCTATGTTTATGAGAACCTTTGCATCTTATTTTCTGGGACTGGAATAGTGGGTATCTAGCACCGGAGTATGCCATGCGTGGGCACCTAACTGAGAAGACTGATGTCTTTGCCTTTGGCGTGGTGGCTTTAGAGATTGTTGGTGGAAAGCCAAATTGTGCATATGAAGAAGAGGCATCTCTGCTTGACCGGGTAAGGATGAATGGAATTATTTGCATATGGCTCTTTTAAGTTAGTTTAAGTTCTTTTTTATATTGGCCACCGGAATTTAGAGGATCTGGAACCCTTCTTAATTTCTTTCAATTGACGATGAGAATTTAAAAACAAAATATTGGGTCGACACTGTAGAAGCCCGATACCTTCACGTGAGGAAATCACCAAAAGAGAACCTACTTCTAATTCTTCGACACACCACATTCCCGATGTGGGACTGATTTCACTTAAAACCCTTACACGTGCACTTTAACAAATCTACCCCTCACCACATGAGGGTAGATATATAGTAGAGAGCCCAAGTCCGAACTCATTAATTTGTACAGTTGGATCTACCTTCATTTTAAAGCTTAACTCAATGAATTATAGTTCAATTAGGATATATTAATTGTTCCACATTACACCACATTCCCAATGTGGGACCTCACATGTGATCCTTGACATGTAGGTGTGTGCGCCCTGTTTGTGCATATGTAAGAGGTAATGCATATGTATTTTCATGCTTATTATCTGTAGGCATGCATTTGTTCATATTTCTTTATATATCAGATTATGAAGGGCATGTGAGATGTCATTGTGTACTTGCCATTCTTCGATGATGAAGACAAGCTGTATGTGTCAACTTTACAGGCAATGCAGTTATAGGGTAAATTCAACTGCTTCTGCTTCAGTTCAAAGATGTACTCCTTATCTAATTTGATGTGCTGAACTAGCAAAATATAGCCTCTTTTACAGACCCGATGCTTTTTTTTTAGATTAATGATATTATAATAGAAAAATCAGCAAGCAAATTTGATTCGAAAGGGTGCAGATAATCCGCTTCAATCTGTGCAGTGACAGAAAGAAATGGGCATCTTTCTAAAGAAAACTATTGGGAAGGAATTGACTCCTCCAATGTCTTAACCTTTTTAGGAAAAAGAATAGGGGCGAATGGCCTTTTGTTCTTCATTGGTGATAGTCCTTTGGTTTTTTTATCATGCACTTTAGTTTGCTGACTTTGCTGCAACTTTTTTGCTTTCAAGGCCTGGCACCTGTACGAGAATGAGCGCCATGTTGAGTTAGTGGACCCTAGATTATCAGAATTCAGAGAGGAGGAAGTTAAAAGAGTGATTCACGTGGCCCTCCTCTGCACCCAGATGCAGCCGTCTCTAAGGCCGCCAATGTCCAGTGTAGTGGCGACGCTTCTGGGACGTACCAATCTCATACCTGTGCCTTCAAAGCCAGGTTACTTGACTGATAACATGTTTGGCAGTTTCGTCAATATGATGAGCGGAACAGTGACGGAGGGAAACTTGCGCAATGACGACTCATCTCCAGATATAATCCTGGCCAACACTGGAGAAGAGTTGCCTCAAAGTACCGACTAGCCAATCCTAAAGTGAGTATCTACCCTCACTGCTGAGTTGGTCATGTCTTTTTTAATTTGTCTTTCCACCGTGGTTTAAGCTCGTGAAACTCCTGTAAGAGCTCAGTTTTTCTTTTCTTTTTTTAACCCTTTCCATTGTTTTTTTCCCTGAATCTTGTGGTGACACTGGGGGTTGTCAAGTCATGAATCTCATAATCCTTGCTACTCACCTTGGCAAATCACAGGCATTGCCCCTTTTAGTTAATTACATCCATGAATGAAGTATAAACTTAGCTTTGACCTCTCCTCTTTAAACAGAGACTTCCAAAAGGCTTAGTGATGAAGCAGCTGATTGAATTGAAGGTATCACATGATGGGACTAGAGATGTGAAGATTAATCCGAAGCATTGTTTGATGTCTAGAGACCGCATTAAAAACGAATATTGACAATGTGTCATTTCTTTCATGGTATTATTGATCAATTGTTCCATCAATCGGTGATAGTTCCAGTGAGGGTGTCCATTAAGTAAAGCTATTTTGCATATATAGGTAGGGGAAAATAAACAATTGTTCTGGTTACCAGCATCATAGTGTCATAGAGAAGCAGAGTCTGGTGTCTTCTTACTGAATGTTTTAGTCAACAACCGTTGAAGAGTTGACCAATTACTCCCTCATGCGTGCATTTGCCATCAAGAACATCACATTCACAGGTATTTGTGTGTACAAATGGGACTTGCTCAAGAAAGCACACCAGCTTGCCCTAGCACTTCTACCCCCTAAGCAGAATCAGACAGCTCTTTGCCACAGGAACGATTGAAATTAATGGACAAGCAATTGCCGGCAACTTCGGCTCTCACAGCTTGTCGATTCTCTGCCTCCTCAGCTTTGCGCTTCTGCTGCACAATGCAGCTAGTCGAAAGGAAAGGCGAAAATATCAGAACAACGAATTCTGTTTCTTCTGATTTCATGGCATTGCGTGATGGTTTCAATCTATGCACATCGAACCTCTGTGGTCATTGGTGCTGCCTTGCTCCCCAGGTCCATCGTCCTTCGCGAATTCAGGCATCACACCATCCCACTACTTGCCCAACTCTTCTGGGCATCGCTTCCTCCTTTCAAATTTTTATATGAGAACATATAAGAAGTTAAAGCGACTTCAATCATTCTTTTCTAACTTAATATTGTTAGGCAATTTTGTTCCACTCAAGACCCAATTGACCCTATAAATTAGAGGAAACAGAGATAATTCTATCGAGGTACGGACCCCGCAAGTGCCATAACTTGGCACGGGGGACACTTAAGTGCCAAAACTTACAAACGGTACACTTAAGTGCCAAAATCGGAGCAAAAGGGATCACTTAAGTGCCGACGGTGAGAAAATCCGGCCAAAACGATGATGTGGCATTTTTCTGGCGATCTAGGGTCGAAACGACGACGTTTTTATTGCTGATGTGGCGAAGTAAACCCAAAACGGCGTCGTTTGGGTGCTGATGTGGTCACCGTACCAAAAACGACGCCGTTTTTATTAATAAATCATTAAATAATATTTTTAAAAAAAAAGTCTGGGAAGCAGCTTGTCGCCGCAGCCGCATCGGCGATGGGGTGGCGGCGACGGACGGACAGCGAGGGCCGCCGGCGCCAAGGCGAGAGCCGGCGACCCTCGCCGACCGGCGGCGAGGGCCGTTCGGCCCTCGCTAGACGCCGGGAGAGGGCGGCGACCCTCGCCCAGATCTGGGAGAGGGTCGCCGCCCTCTCTCGGCGTCTGGCGAGGGCCGTCCGGCCCTCGCCTTGGAGCCAGCGGCCCTCGCCGTCCGTCCGTCACTGCCGCCCCATCACCGGTGGGGCGGCGGCAACAGTTGCTCCCTCACTTTTTTTTTTTTTTTAAATTTTGCTTTTTAAGTATTATTTAATTAATATTTATTAAAAAATAAATATTAACCAAAACGGCATCGTTTTGGGTGCGGTGGCCACATCAGCACCCAAATGACGCCGTTTTGGGTTTACTTCGCCATATCAGCAACAAAAACGACATCGTTTCGACCCTAGATCGTTGGAAAAAGGCCACGTCAGCGTTTTGGCCGAATTTTCTTGTCGTTGGCACCTAAGTGATCCATTTTGCTCCGATTTTGGCACTTAAGTGTACCGTTTGTAAGTTTTGGCACTTAAGTGTCCCCCTGTGCCAAGTTATGGCACTTCCGCTGTACTTATGCCTAATTCTATCTTTCACCAGATGAATACCAAAACCAATCTCGATCTAATCAATTCAACACCAGATATAGGAAATGTGTAATTCCCTATTTACAGACATACGACAATATCAAGATTAGAGTTGCTAATTATTTAGTCAGATCGTAAAGTCGGTTTTCTTTTTCCCCAGAGCTCAATGGGTCGTTCTAGTGACACTCGCAAGCTTATTTGCCACATCCAACAGTGAAATATTAAGAAAGCCACATAGGAGCACACTTATTTAGCATAACGCCGGATCACCTTTTTACGATACTATAAGTCAATAGAGTTACTTCCATAATGAAATTTGTAAGTTAAGGAATTGAATGAGAGATTGGAAAGTTGTTACACTTAATAGGATACCGTATGAAAATTTTGATAATTTTAGTGTACTTTTCTCTAAAATAAATTATATAGGGTGTTTTTCCAATTAAAAAAAAAAACACTATCGATTCAACTGTATTAAACTTGTTGCAAAAACAATATTTATTATTTGGAAATTTGAGATGCTTTATGCAAAAAGATTGAGTGACGTCTTAAATGTTGAAAGTAACATATAAAAATTAAAAGCAAAAAACCGTTTCAAGCATTTTTCTTGAACGTTGTTGATATTTTCCGTGGTGGGATAGTGAATTTAGTCATCCCTGCTGGGGGAGCAACAAGGACCGATTGAATCAGGAACTGCCCAAACCAGACCAAACTAAACGGTTTGATCTGATTCCTAGTTCCATAAAATAGAAACCCATGAATATCGCTCTAATTCCTAGTTATGAGGGTGAGTAGGACCAAAAATAAATAAATATATATATATATATATATATATATATATATATATATATTACATGTAAGCTGATACTTTTTGTGGTAAGCTGATGTTTCCTCCAGGTTCGTCAACACCATCAAAGATGACTCATAAAACAAGTACCCTTTCCATCTCATACTCTTTCCCAAGCATATTAGATTCCTCTGGCCAGTAATAGAATAGCTCACATAGCAGGATCATTATGAGCAGAAAGCTTAGGTTCTTCATCGCGTACAGAGCTTCCCTGAAGCCGTTGAACCCATGGAGCTTCGATCCAAAAGCGCCGCCCATCTCCTCGAATTTCAGTGCGAGTGGCTTGAAATTCATCTCCATGAGTGCCCTCTTCTCCTCCTCCGGCCCCACGGCTTCTCTCCTGCATCCATTGAACCTGCTTCAAATCAGAACACACGCCAAAAACAGAGAAAAAACAGATTCAGCACGTGTTCCACCGGTTCCATTGGATTATCCGGGAACTGGACAAACCAATCAATCTAGTTCCCGATCCCAGAAATTAGGAATTGGTCTATTCGTTCAGTTCCTAGTTTCTTAGAGGGATCGGACTAGACTGGAAACTTATCATCCCTAAATTCTAATCCTTGCTTAACCCCTAGTCTACTACTTTATGGCTTATATAAAATAGGTCTATGACTTGGCAATAATTTTTTGTTATATTTAGAAAGATTAGAAAGTTTGCACCATACTATATTTAAATCAAAATCTTAAATTAAAAACTTAATAGAAATGTAGGACAAGATAAACGAGGCACTGAATTTCAAATTGTTTTGTGGGGATGAATAAGGCACATAAGAACTTTGCCCTGCATGGGATAGGAGACAACTATGGGGCCTCCTCAATTATCGCGAGGTGGAGAAGGGAGATTCTTGTCCCTACTGACGGGCTTGGTGGAGCGTCAAACTCATGATCAATCATAGTGGGATCAAGTAATTAGAAAGCAGAAGTGAATCGATGAGAATAATGCAAGAAATCGCCTCGCATTTTGTACTCTCTTTTTTCCAGGCAAAGGAATTACCTTCATTCAAACTCTACTCTTCAAGTTTTTAAGGTGTGGGGTTTGACTCTCGTGCTCTGAAAAAAATAGGATAAAAACTTGAGAGCGAGTTAAAAGTTAGAGCATGAATGATGAAAAAAGATTCTACTCGTCATGCACTAGCAAATGGTAGCAAATGGGATATGAAGGGAAGGCTAGTGAAGATCAACCCCGGTGTTACAATAAGAGCCCTATCCCGTTGCTAAGACATGTTCAAAATTCATTCATAATTATTATGCACAGCTTAGACCTTAAGATCCGAGAACGGTGAGCCTATCATCATAGCCTTATATGTCAATCCCTAAACCATCCATAACTCTCTCTTAATGCAAAGTAGTAGCGCCCATTGCGCACAACCTAGTCAAACATTCATTCGGAATATAACATAGCCATTGGTTATGTTTACTCGTCTTCAATTTTCTAAATTCTTTTCCATTTTTCCGTCATTGCATCTTTTGAAAAAGAAAAATGCAGATTAGATGTTATTTCACATGTTCATCACATTTTCCCGTGCACTTCCCAATTATAAAGATAAATAAGACGAAGTATTGAAGACATAATCTTTTTATGTAGCACAAAATCTACTCAATACCATACTTATCAAATTTAATCTAACTTTCGTGGGTTGAAGCCACATGCATATGCCTAAACTATTAAGATTCGTTCATTTAGAATTAGTTAAGGCCTGCATAGTAACACTTATTTTCTCGGGAACAATTTCTGCTCAGAAATGATTCTTTATTATCTGTTCCTAAAAACAATTTTTGAACATTTGAAGGCGTTTGATAACTGTCTTAAATTTTTCCTTTGGGAACATAAATACGTTTGGTAAAAAAATTTGATATTTTGATTCTTTTTTATTATAATTTTCTTTTTTTCTTTTATCTTTTTCTTTTTTTTTCTTCCATTCTTCCTCTTGGTCGCCACCATCGATGGTGGCCGGCGAGCAGCCGAGCGAGGTCTGGCGAGCTCGCCGAAGCCTCGCCAGGCCAGGGCGAGGTTCGTCAAGCTCGCTGGAGCCTCACCCGGCCTCCACCGACGAGGCTCAAGCTCGCCTAGGCAGCATGAGGCCAAGCCTCACCCTGGCCTGGCAAGGCAGAGCCTCGTGCCAGCCAGTGAGGCTCAAGCCTCGTCGGTGACCGAGCAAGGCTCGCTGGCCGGTGCGAGGCTCGAGCCTCATTGGTGGCTGCCTCGCTAGTGGCCAGGCGAGACTCCAGCGAGCTTGCCTAACCTCGCCCTGGCCTAGCGAGGTGCCGGCGGCAACTCAGGGGTGGGAGGAGGAAGAGGAAGAAGAAGAAAGGAAGGAAGGAAAGGGAAAAAAAGAGAAGAGAGGAAAGAGATAAAAAAAACAAAATGATTCTCAAAATTGTTTTCAAGAGCAAGAAGCAACTTTTTTTTACTTCTTGATTCTATTCCAAATCTATTTCTCAGAACAAATTTGTTCCTAGGAACAAAAAATTTACCAAACGCATTTCTGTTTCAAATCCGCTCCCAAGAACAAAAGAACAGAATCAGTTATTCCCGAGAACAGAATCAGTTGTATTGAGACTCTAATCTTGCTTTCAGTATGCTTGGAAGTATGTTTCTACATTTCAAGGGAAAATTGTCGAAAAAACTCTAAATCTTTTTTTTTTTTTTTGCTAATTCAGTCATAAATATTCCAATTTTGCCAATTGAATCCCAAATATTTTCACAATTTGCTAAACGAGTTCATCCAACCAATTTTAATTGGAATTCACTAATGTGATAGTCTTATTAGAGCCAATTGTCTTACGTGACACAATCGACGCTAATGCGGACATTTGTTAATAAGATTTTAATTTTTTTTCTTTTTTTCTTTTCTTTCTTTTTCTTATTTGGTTCAAAGGGCCAATGAGGCCACTGACCACTAGCTAAGGACTAATGACCTCCGTCCAATTGACCACTATCAAAGGGCTAGCGACCCTCACTGAACCCAAGATGAAGGCCACAAAGCCCTCTTGAGCTACCGGGGAGGGGTCATGGCCCTTTGTTGAGGTCAATGAGGGCATCATAGGCCTCCTGTGGCTGGCAAGAGCCACCACACCCTCCCTTGCCCTTGTTGTGGCCAAGAAGGGGCACCACGCCTTCACCTCACCAAATTTGATGAGGGCCACGACACTTGCCCTTAGCTGTTGAGGGCTTCGTGGCCTTTGCTCAAGGTTGAGCAGGGGTCACCAACCCTTGTGACCAAAAATGAAAATTGAAACAAAACAAATATATATAAAATTTATTACATGTAAGCTGATACTTCTAGTGGTAAGCTGATATATTCTCCAGGTTCGTCAACACCATCAAAGATGACTCATGTCACACCCCAAATCCTAGCCAGAAAAGGGAATGACATGGCCGTCCTTCCTCTCGAGGACGCAACCTCTAAGCTCCCAAAAACCTGCTCCCAAAAGTCCCCTCATGGCTATCGCTCTCGTACTACTCATTACTAGCTGAAAAACCTGAAAAGATTGGAAGAATAGAGGGGTAAGCAAACCACAGCTCAGTGAGTAATGCATCTCTTCTAAGCGGATCGAACACCCACTATGTATATTTACAAACAAATCACAACTCTTTTAACCAATTTCAAAATAAAACAAATATGTAATAAGAGGATAAATCACATTTGTTTCAACATAACTATATTTATGGCAGAAATATTTATTTAACAATAATATCAAAACAAACATCAATGGTCTAATCCATTGATTAATCTCATTAACTTACGCCAATGGTCCATTCCATTGGTTAATCTCATGCCAAATATCAATGGTCTATTCCATTGATCCATCTCATATAAAACCATAACTCGATGGTCTATTCCATCAACTAAACTCAAATTACATGTCAATGGCATAATCCATTGACCAAACTCATATCACAAATCAATGGTCTACTATATTGACCAAACTCAGCTCAAATATCCAGCCATGGTCACGAATAACGCTACGTGATAAAGCGATCAAGATTCCCGCCTTGGTTAGGTCTCCACCTACTATAAACCGGTGGCTCGGCCCACAATGATATCTTAAACTGTTATGCGCATACCCATAAACCCCTCATTAGGCTCATAGCGATATTAAGCATCAACACCAATCCGTAACAATATTATCCACGAGTCATAAAGCCCAAATTAAAAATCATTTCACAACTCAAGTTTAATAACCAAACCACAACTTTTCACCATTGTAATTCAAATATCAATGGTCTAGTTCATTGATTAATCTCTACAAAATCACACTTTATAAATCACAATACATTTCCCAAACTATATCAAATTCCACTTCATAAATCAGTTCACAAATCAATATATAACTTTTTATATGTCATATTTAAAATCAAGGACTCCTCATGAGCATTTTTCCAAAAGGTTTCGCAAACCCAAAATATATAATGTTTCTTAAAATCATTCATCGAACAAAATACATAGTTCCACCAAATAATTCTCACACCGTTCACATATATCAAAATGTAATAAATATTCGATCCAAATTTTATGCAATAAATATGCTTATTCATATCTCCTAATATCTCAAATCCATATCGCTTTGAAGACATGAATTTACAAATTCTTAAAAGACATAGCACTACTCACCTTAGAAAGTCTATGCTTAAATGACAACGATTACTTGAACCGTCATGACCCGCAATCCTAACAAATAGGTGAGAAATAATATTAACATTGAGTAAAACGCTATCCTAATTACAGCCCAACTAAACCATACTTATTTGTCGATAAAACGACACTTACACGCTAACAAATCGCATATCCAAATGATGTGGAGCTTGAACGTGCAACTTAATCATATCATAACTTTCTCCACCGAGCTCCGTTTTAAATGTTCTTATAGTCAATAGAAAGCTCTTTCCACATATTCTAAGAACCCTAAATTACCCATCCCAAAATCAAGCCAGAAATCGACAAAATATGGCCCCGAAGTGTTCGACGTGCACTGTTCATCACGAGCGGGAAACTTCAAAATTTTATTCCGAGCAAACCGTAAGCTCAAATCAAGATCCGTAAAATCCTATAGCTTCACAACATCCTAAACTAGCATTTCTAAAAAAAATGCGCAGCTCAACAGCTCAAAAATCGGTCTTCGCCATTCAAATATCCAATAATTCCGAATTTTTAGCCCTAAATTCAAAATTACTCCGATTGAACGAACGAGGGACGCAAGCACTTACCGGGCGTTGTAATACCAAGTTTAATCGGCTTGGTGAAATCCCCGTGGCGCAAAACTCTCTCCATTTTTTCTTCCTTCCTCTTCTTCTTTCCCTCTCCCTCTCTTTCTTTCTTTCCCTCTGTGATGCTCGAGCTCCCCCCCCTTCTTATCCTTTTATATCATTTTCTTTTTCTTTCTTTCTTCTTTTTCGTCCTTTCTACTTTTCCCTTCTCTCTCTCTTTTCTCTCTCTCGAACACTCTCAGTCTCTCTCTTTTCTTTTCTTTTCCTTTTTGACTTTTCAACTCTTCTTTCTCTCTCTCTCTTTTCTTTTCTTTTGACTGGGTCAAAACCCATATATTACAACTCATAAAACAAGTACCCTTTCCATCTCATACTCTTTCCCAAGTATATTAGATTCCTCTGGCCAGTAATAGACTAGCTCCCACGGCAGGATCATTATGAGCAGAAAGCTCAGGTTCTTCATCGCGTACAGAGCTTCCCTGAAGCCGTTGAACCCATGGAGCTTCGATTCAAAAGCGCCGCCCATCTCCTCGAATCTCAGTGCGAGTGGCTTGAAATTCATCTCCATGAGTGCCCTGTTCTCCTCCTCCGGCCCCACGGCTTCTCTCCTGCATCCATTGAACATGCTTCAAATCAGAACACACGCCAAAAACAGAGAAAAAACATATTCAACATGTGTTCCACCGGTTCCATTGGATTATCCAAGAACCGGACAAACCAATCGATCTAGTTCCCAATCTTAGAACTTAGAAATTGGTCTATTCGTTCAGTTCCTAGTTCCTTAGTGGGATTGGACTAGATCGAAAACCGATCACCCCTAATCCTTGCCTTTACCCCTAGTCTACTACTTTATGGCTTATATAAAATAGGTCTATGACTTGGCAATAATTTTTTTTTATATTTAGAAAGATTAGCAAATTAACACGATACTATATTTAAATCAAAATCTTAAATAAAAAAACTTAATAGAAATGCAGGACGAGATAAATGAGGCGCTGAAATTCAAATTGCTCTGTGGGGATGAGTAAGGCACATAAGAACTTTGCCCTACATGGGACGGGAGGCAAATATGGGGCCTCCTCAATTATCGCGGGGTTGAGAAGTGGGGTTCTTGTCCCTACCAACGGGCTTGGTGGAGCATCAAACTCATGATCAATCATAGTGGGATCGAGTAATTAGAAAGCATAAGTGAATCTATGAGAATAATGCAAGAAATTGCCTCGCATTTTTTGCTTTTTTTTTTTTTCCTAGTGAAGGAATTACGTTCCTTCAAACTCTACTCTTCAAGTTTTTACGGTGTGGGGTCTGACTCTCGTGCTTTGCAAAAAAGCATGATAAAAACCTAAGAGCGAGTTAAAAGTTAGAGTATGACAGATGAGATAAAAAAAAAAAAGATCCTACTCTTCATGCACTGGCAAATGGGATAAGGAGGGAAGGCTAGTGAAGATCAGCCCTAGGTGTTACGATAAGAGCCCTATTCATTGCACAACTTAGACCTTAAGATCCGAGAATGGCAAGCCTATCATCATAGCCTTATATGTCAGTCCCTAAACCGTCCACAACTCTCTCTTAATGCAAAGTAGTAGCGCCCATTGCGCACAACCTAGTCAAACATTCATCCAGAATATAACATAGCCATTGGTTACGTTTACTTGTCTTCAATTTTCTAAATTCTTTTCCATTTTTCTGTCATTGCATCTTTTGAAAAAGAAAAATGCAGATTAGATGTTATTTCGCATGTTCATCACATTTGCCCGTGCACTTCTCAATTATAAAGATAAATAAGGCGAAATATTGAAGACATAATCTTTTTATGCAGCACAAAATCTACTCAATACCATACTTATCAAATTTAATCTAACTTCTGTGGGTCGAAGCCACATGTATATGCCTAAACTATTAAGATTCGTTCTACAATTAGTTATTCACCAATGTTGAGACTCTAATATTACTTTCAGTATGCTTGGAAGTATGTTTCTACATTTCAAGGGGAAAATTGTCCAAAAAACTCTAAACTTATTAAATTTTTGCCAATTCAATCATAAATACTCCAAATTTGCCAATTGAATTCCAAATATTTTTGCAATTCACTAAATGACTTCATCCAAACAATTTTAATCGGAATTCATTAATGTGACAATCTTATCAAAGCCAATTGTCTTATGCGACACAATCGACGCTAACGTGGACATTTGTTAATGATATTTTAATATTTTTCAATTTTTTATTAATTTTTTATATCTTTCTTTTCTTTCTTTTTCTTATTTGGTTCAAAGGGCTAGTGAGGACACTAGCAACTGGCTAAGGACTAATGACCTCCACCCAATCGACCACTATCAGAGGGCTGGCGACCCTCGTTCGACCCAAGGTGAAGGCCACAAAGCCCTCATGAACTACTGGGGAGGGGTCATGGCCCCTTGTTAAGATCGGTGAGGGCATCATAGGCCTCCTATGGCTGGCAAGAGCCACCACACCCTCCCTTGCCCTTGTTGTGGTCAAGAAGGGCTGCCACGCCTTCACCTCACCAAATCTAGCGAGGGTCATGACACTTGCCCTTAGCTATTGAGGGCTTCGTGGTCCTCTCTCAAGGTTGAGCCGAGGTCACCAACCCTTGTGACCAAAAATGAAAAATGAAAATATATATATTTATATATGTATACATACATATACACGTTAGCGTCAACAGTACCACATAGAATAGTCGACACTTATTGGACTTCCACATTAGTGATTTCTAGTCAAAATTTGTATAAACTTGTCAACGTTAGCATCAATAGTGCCACATAGAATGGCCGACACTAACTGGACTACTACATTAGTGATTTTCGACCAAAATTTGTCCGATAGACTCATTTAGCAAATTGTGAAAATTGTTTAGAATTCAATTGGCAAAATTAAAAAAAATTAGCATTAAAAGGTTTGGACTTTTTGGACAATTTTCCTAGCAATCAAGCATGGAGTTTGTAGTTTCACTTGGCAGTGTTGTCAATTTTTGCTCTGAAAGTATTTGAAATATTGGGTGAGATCCGTGGGCTTACACCTGAAAATGACAAGATCATAGCTCGTTAAAGGATGATCACTCTTGGGTTTCCCCATCTTCCTCTTCCCAACGAGTGCCGTCTTGTCATCGCCATTGAAGACCTTGATACCGCCCCTGACCTCGTCGCTCCTCATCCTGGTATCCCACACCAAGCTGGCAACCGTTGGGAAGAGGAAGACGTGGAAACCCAAGAGCGGCGGCGGTCATGTTGTTCAGATATCGAGTGCCGAGGGAGCGTCGGAGCAGGGAGCGAAACGAGCCGAGCAAGCGCCGGAGCAAATAGGCAAGACGCAAAGAGCTCCGGCGAGGGAGCGTCGGAGCAGGGAGCGAAACGAGCCGAGCCGAGCAAGCGCCGGAGCAAAGAGCGAATAGGCGAGACGCAAAGAGCACCGGCGAGGGAGCGTCGGAGCAGGGAGCGAAACGAGCCGAGCAAGCGCCGGAGCAAGGAGCGAATAGGCGAGACGCAAAGAGCACCGGCGAGCGCCGGAGCAGAGAGTGAACGAGCCGAGCGAGCGCCAGAGGAGGGAGCAAGTGACACCAAGGAGCGCCGAGCGAGAGAGAGAGCGAGCGAGCGAGCGCGGGAGACTACGAAGACAGGAAAGCTGAAATTTTGAATTCACGAGAGGGAGGGAGAGAGAAAGCGTTGGTGTTCCTCTGGGAAGGAGAAAAAGGAGAGAGAAAGGGAAATAAGTGCCTTAACAATTAACGTGCGCGTGCCTATTATTTAAGGAAAATTTTTAAATAAGAAAGTGGGAATTTATATTTTCTGTGGGGAAAGAGCGGTGGGGACCGCTCGCTGACCTGGAGCCACGCGGAGATTCATGATTGGTCAGGGCGCACGGCTGACAGGTGGTCCGGGACCACGTAATATTTTCTCGCGGAAGATAAGGTCTCGTCGCTGTGTGTTTCGGATGATGCTCGGCTCTCTTGGGTGTAGAATCAATGGAGTCCATGCGGCTCCCTTCAAGATTCATCTTCTTCCTCTTCCTCTTCTTCGCTTCTTTTTTCTGGGTATTCCCTTACATGGCCATGGCTGAAGCTACTACAGATCCACTTGAAGGGAGATTCATCTTCTTCCTCTTCCTCTTCTTCGCTTCTTTTTTCTGGGTATTCCCTTACATGGCCATGGCTGAAGCTACTACAGATCCACTTGAAGGGAGATTCATCTTCTTCCTCTTCCTCTTCTTCGCTTCTTTTTTCTGGGTATTCCCTTACATGGCCATGGCTGAAGCTACTACAGATCCACTTGAAGGTTCTCTCTCTCTCTCTCTCTCTCTCTCTCTCATGCAAGAGATTAAAATGCATCTGAAAAGGTGATTACAAATGAGGAATGTTTAACGTCATGAGCCTTTGTCATGATTAAATATGGAAGCCTTTGAGCTAATTTTCTTGATGTCCTCTTTTGGCCGGGTTTTTGTCCATCCCTGATCCAGTGAAACCTCCTCTGTCCATGTAATAAGTCAATTCATGTAAAATATCATGTGCCTAGACTAGCTTGAATATAATTCTTAACGCACGCCTCTCCACTACACCACCGTAGCTCAGCCACCACTGGCGTCACAGCCCCTACCTCCATCGTCACAACAACGACGACGACCACCACCACCACTCCGACCGTGGCCCCCTCAATAGGCTCTCGTTCTCTCTCACCCACTCAGCCGCTCACTGCCCCCAGCTCCGTCACCTAGCCTCATCGCCTTCCAGTTTCATCCAACGTTGAATCCCGCTCCTCAGCTGTCTCCGCCATATATTGAGGAGGGGTTTTTGTTGGTATTTGCAGAAGTGTGTTTGACATACGTGTGTTTGTGTGAAATATGACTTGGAACAAGGATGTATTTATGAGAGGGCTATTCGGCATGGGGAACATAAGGGAACAACAAGAAGGCTTCTGTTATTTAGTGGGTAATACAAAGGAAGGAAGAGAGGTTTGCTAGTTCTTTGAGCTAGATCCGACGTCCACCAAGCCTATTTCTAAGCGTACATCACCGACTTCCCATGAAAAATCTTTGCTCAAGTCAGAGATTTTCTGATCTTTAGTCAGTTCTATTATTGAGCTTGTGAACCGACTTTGAAGGGCAAATTATCTCTCCAAGTTGCAGAGATAATATAGTGGTCTATCCTACACAAGTCTAGTGATCTCTAGACATTTTGTTTACTGCCCAAGTCCAGATTTTTCTTGTAGTATTCTCTAGCTGATTCTAGAAATTGGATCAATAATTTAACATGTTTTCAAATCTGTTGGAGAGAGAGAGAGAGAGAGCTGATGATGATGGATAATGTCAGGGGTACATGGAGGCATAATGTCTGAGATAGACTTACTTGGGGGCGACACTTAAACGTGACCAGTTTGGCTTAGTACTGAACTTCATTTGCCATCATGAACTTCATGTGGAAATCCTACCAATAATTCTACTTCGTGCTTGTCAAATTAATCACAGTAAAAGCTTTGAACCGTGTATTCCAACAATGGACCCTGGCTGCACCGCCGAAGGAGTGGAACATTAGCGGAGAACCATGCAACGGGGTTGCCCTCTCCACGACCAGCATCGATGAAGCCAACGGAAAGCCCTACATCAGATGTGATTGTTCATATGACAATGGTTCCACTTGTCATATCACTCAACTGTGAGTACCGACTACTCTCTCATACTAGATGTATTAATTAAGTATGATAATGCATCATGAATGGAAATGTGTGTTATGCAGATTTAATTCAATGGTTTGAATGCAACATAACATTCTGATAGACTATTTTATCAGTCTCGATTTATCACAGAATCTGAAACACTAATACAGTGTCGTTTTGCAGACGGATCTATGCGTTGAACATTGTGGGTTCGATTCCAAAGGAGCTATGGAGTCTGAGTTACCTCACATATTTGTATGATTCCTATTTTGCTTCCTTCTTCCAAAATGTTTTGTTACTTAGTCTCACGGTCTTGTTTGCTTACCATGCTGCCCACATTTAGCAATTTAGGTTTAGAAGTACATGAAAAATGAAAAGAAAATGAAGAAAAATGAAACAAAAGATACCGAAAAAGAGAATTATTATATTGTTATCTAGTGGGGACAACAAGGCGAGGAAAATTCTTGGGCCTACTCATAAATTATGATTGATTAGAGGTTAAAATTATCCAAAAAGTCCTAAACCTATTGCATTTTTTGTCAATTCAGTTCTAAATCTTTTAGTTTTGAACATTTTCACTTTTTGCCAATTTAATCCTGAACCTTTTCACTTTTTGCCAATTCAGTCATAAACATTTTCATTACATGCCAATTGAATCCATTTGGTCAATTTTGGTCAGAAATTGCTAATATGGATGGTTGGTGCTGGTATGACACTTTTTTTTAGTAATATTTTGAATTTTTATGCTTTTTCTTTTTACTTTTTTTTGGGTTTTCAAGTCTAGGAACAACAAGGGTTGTCGGTCAACCCTCGTCGGCCACATATGAGGGCTAATGAGCCTTGCCAGCCACAGGTGAGGGTCGATTGACCCTTGCCAGCTTTGGGCAAGAGATTTAGCCAAGCGAGGACAACAACCTCACTCGGGGCCCTTGCTTAGCTAGATCTGGCGAGGGCATCGTGGCCTTCATCGTTTCTGGGTGAAGGCTCGTATGCCCTTACCCACAGCTAGCAAGGGTTGGGCAACAACTTGTGTTGGCCCTAGATCCGAAAACCCAAAAAAAAGAAAATTAAAAAGAAGAAGAAGAAGAAATCATAAAAAAATTCAAAATATTATTAAAAAGGTGCTACATTAACATTGGTTGTTCACGTCAGCAATTTCTTATCAAAATTGGTCGGATGGACTTAATTGGTAAGAAATGAAAATATTTAGAATTGAATTGATGAAATTGGAAGATTTAGAATTGAATTGACAAAAGCATAATAAGTTGAGGACTTTTAGACAATTTTCCCCTAATTAGATATCAATTGAGTTCATGTGGTCTATGCTAGTTAGGGTCATTCAATAAATTGACCGTTTAGATGACGTACACAAGGACGGATATAAACTTAAGAGTCCCCTGTGGAACCTCATTGTGAGAACCTAAATTATGATGAGGTATGCCGGAGACTAGCTCCATAGTGAACATAGAAAATCTCAGGGCAAGATATTATAAAGGAAACTTTGGTATCAATACAATCAATCTTCCTCATATCAATATGGAACAATAATAAATTGTTAATTTAGTAAAACACCTTAACCAGAACTGGTCCCCTGAAATCTCAAGAGCTAGGGTAATTTAAGGATGCTTTGATATTATTTTAAGATGTGAATAATAACAAAAAATTTCTACTTTTTGTAAATAACCAAAAACTTAACAAATAAAAGTCAAATATTTTTAGCTTGTTTGGTAAAACTTCATTGGAGTTTACAGTTTGAAAAAGGTCATGCAGCATTGGTAAGTTATTTGGCGAATTCCTCATTATTGCGATCGGCAAACACCCTAAAAGTCGTAGCGATTTATAACAACTTTCAGGAAATCGTTCCATCTAATTCTAGAGGTGCTCTAGCTTTAAAACTTATATTCCCAAACCCATTTATTTCATTGAATATAAAATGTCTGTTACAATCTTCATTCGGCTTTAAAATACTATTGAACCAATTTTTGAATTTTCCAAGATTACATTGAATACAAAAAATTCAAAGACCCAATTAAATGCCAGCGAAAAATTCAAAAATTTCCTGTGTTTAACAAAATGATTTAATGATGAAACTAATTTTCTCTTAGGAGGAAAGGAAATGTGATCTTAAGAAATATCCTTACCTATGATATTATCTACTTACATTTTTTCTCTATTTATTTTGTGAAAAATATTTTGCCAAAAATCATGATTGACAAAAATGTATGAAATATTTTCATCTTTCACAAAAATTTTTAGATATTTATAGGTGTATATGATGACTATTTTCCATTAACTAATTATTTCAAGTATTACAAACAATAATTTTTAGGAAAATATATTTCTAATTTTTTTTTATTTTTCATGAAACAAATAAAACATTAATAACACTGGATCAAGCATTATTTATTTATTTATTAATGACTACCTCTACCAAGACCTTCCATCCTATGAAGCAATGCGAGATCCTAAGATTAAATCCTACTCAATATGAGCTCTCAAGGTCCGATGACAGAAAAGTAATTCTTCACAAATCCCCACAATGTGAATGCTTTGCCTTAAATTGAGTAAACAATGTAGACTCGATTTGACATGTGAAAATTAACTTAAGATGCCACATAATTGTAGTACGATAAAATGGAAGAAAATGTATAATGATACTAAGATTGACATAAAATTGATATCAAGTGATGTGGTAGACATTATATAGGATACTTGTGATGAGCTACTTGTTTGGAGGGGCCACTTGCATTTTGCAATATGAATGATAATGGAAAAATGGATATTAGCAGTACCATACTTTGGTAGGTCTATCATTTTGATGTCATAATTTTTAAAGTGATAATTTAAATGATCTGATTCTTTAAAAAAAATTCACTTAAGTAATGTCGACAATATTTCTTGCCTAAAAATCCTAAGTGACACTATTTTAATATAAAATTGTTCGACGTAGCTTGTAGAGAAAATGATAACATTAAAAAGGTATAGAATGCCATTGTTTGAGTCATTTGCTTGCCTGTAATTCACCATTTAGGGCTAAATTAGGTTAAAAAACCTTAGACGCCACTTTAATTTGCAAATAAAATATTTATGGTCAAGTTGTTTTTTGAAAACCGTGGGACCCATTTTCGTGCCTTTCGACCACCTCAAACACATACCGGTTGGTCCTCTCGTTCCAATATCAATTTTATAATAAAGAAAATGACATAAATAATTCTTTAATTCTGTCCCATGCGTAATGTGGTCCCTGAAGTTCTAATTTGTTTAATATGATCCATGAACTTTAGTACAATATGTATTATGGTCCCTGAACTTTCAATTTACTTAATATAATCCATGGAATTTTGATACATGTTCAATTTAGTTATCCTTGAAGTTGAATCAATGAAAGGATAATATTGAATATGTTCATACAATCTAGATACTAAGTTACATATATACTGAATGAAAGTTTAGGGATCACATTGCATAAGTTGAGAATTTAAGGACAACATTGCACATGGATTAAAATTCAAAAATCATATTAAACAAATTAAAAAAACTAGGATTACATCGTATATTGGATCAAAATTCAAAGACTATTTATGTAGTTGTCCCATTAGAGTACATGGTCAACGTCAACAACAAAGGACATAGAATCTTCTTTTATGACATTATTAGAAACTTAGAATCACTAATCGGATATGTGCATGAAGTCTTCAATTAGGTGTCATGAGCTTGATGTGGCATTGTCACAATAATGCCAACACCACCTCCTCTTTCAATGAGCGATGTTAACCTACCTAGGTTCAATTTCACCTGCATTAGCCCTGTCAATTTGGGGCGAGAAAAGAGCTCAAGGGACATCATTCTATATGCTTTTAATAAAATCATTTTTTCAGTAAGTCACATCAAAAGAAGTTGTACTAAGATAGTGCTACATGGGATTTTTAGGCAAGAAAAATGATCGATGTCAATTAAGCAAATATTTTCTTAATGTTGTGACACTTAAATGTGATGGTAAGAAAAGTTATAGCATCTGAACATTTTAAGTAGTTATGAGGCTGTAACTGTAAGTGCCATTGTGGTTTGTTTAAAGAGGAAATTCCTGAATTCCTTTCCCACTTCCCCTCCAACTCAAGTCACAAGTTTAGACCGGTCCGATGACCAAGATGTCCGGTTCAAGTAATCCCGTAATGATGCGGGCCGGTTCGCCGGCATCGTCAAGGTCACGATGGAGACGCGACCGTGGGCGGTCTCCGGCGAGCGAGTTTTGCGGATGGAAGTGCTCGTCGGAATAGCATTGACTCATTGGACTGCATTGCGACGGTTGATTTCTAATCGAAACCAGCGGCAGGGAAACACCTGCAGTCTGCTTGTGTCTGCGAGCACTGATTCCTGTGAGGTTGGATACTATAAAGTGAAGCGATAGAGAGACAAATGTTTTGATTAAAGTGAAGATCCATGAAGCTTTTGTTGATATAATTTTATCTGGAAGGTCTAAATTTTCACCGATTTTCATGGCAGGAACTTAGGTCTGAATCTCTTGAAGGATCAATATCGGCGCAGATCGGCAAGCTGAGTAGCATGCGATACTTGTAATTCCCCCACTGTCACAAGAACAATATGATTTGATTAAAGGGCTGTTTTTCATGGTTTTATTATTTTAAGTTGTTTTTAGTCCCTCCCTAATTATTCCCATATCCCACTGTTGTTAGGAGCCTCAATGCCAATGCCTTCTCCGGGGAGCTACCAAGCGAGATTGGAAATCTTTACGAGCTGCTAGTAGTGTAAGTCATGCTTAGCTTGACTTGATGTTTGTCTATCTTCCCCAGGCTAGTTGATGGGTATCAGAGTCTGGATTTTAATGTTTTGATGGGACTTGAGTGTATCTTGATGTAATCGTGGAGTTGCTTATACTCTGTTTCTTAATGCATGTGTTAGTTGTTGATCTTGATAATTTAGGAGATGGTCATGCTTTTAGATTTCATACTTTTGAGCTTCATTTTTGTACACTCAAGAGGATTGTGAAATGATATAGTCTGTCGCTACTGAGGAGACATCAAGTTCCATGTTTGAGCAGCCCTTCCCTGTTATAAGAGATCTATAAGTGACATATACTGCTAAAGGATGGGTTTATTCTATGCTGGATCAGTAAAATTTTCTTAGAGCCATTGCTAAGGTGAAATTTAAAACTTTGAAGACAAAGTTAGTGAGTTCTCTTGCATCATCAGGAGCAAGGTGTGCATTTGTGCCAGAAAGTTTTTGTAAATAGACAGAAGGTAATGCCAGAGGGCTATGCAAGTTTTGGCAAATGGTAGTTGACCTTTATATTGATTGAATCACATATGGAGGTAACAGATTGCATATTTCCCCATTAGTTAGTACTGTGTTCAATTAAATGCCCCCCAGTTACAAGAACTACAAATCCATTCTTTGTTCTCTATTGCTCCATTAGATCCGTCTGAACATAACGACTTTTGAGATTTGCACTTGTTGCAGGACATTTGCAGAAAATGACTTCTCTGGTTCTCTACCACGTTCTCTTGGAAATCTCTCAAAGTTACAGGAGTTGTGAGTCTCTTCATGTTCTGTAGTTCCTTCCCAAAATTTGTTATGCGACGAAGTTGCATATAGTCTTCTGACTTTTGTTGCTTTTCATTTTGGTTCATTAAATAGCGATCCTCACTCACTGTAAGTTAAAACACATGCTATGATTATGGAAATATCAGTGACGGTCTCTGGAGTTAGCTGAAAAGTCAGTTGCTACTTCTCCATATCTTGAAACTAGAATTGCCCAAATTCAAATATGTGTATTTTGTCTTAAACTCCATTTCTCTCTTACCACATCTGTATTCTTTTCCTGTTTGCCAACACTACTAGAAAGAGTGGATGTTGTAGATTGATGTTATGAGGTCAGTATAACTGTTTTCTTGTCAAATTAAAGTGAGGAAAAGGTTCCTTCTTTTGTTTTATTATCATCTGCTTCTACTTTATCATCATTCACTGCTTATTTAAATTGTCTTCTTTTATCAAGAGAAAACACAAATATTGTTCATTTAGCTTTTTGAGAAATTTTCATGTGGACAGATACTTCTCTAGCTCAGGAATCAGCGGAGCAATTCCTTCATCTTATGCAAATCTTACAGATTTAAATACCCTGTAAGAGCCTATAAAACCTTTTGTTCCCAATGGTGTGTAATCTCAGGACCTTTTATGTGAGTCATTACAGACATCGGGATTCTGATACTCTGAACCTCAGGTGGGCATCTGACTGTAATCTCACAGGCTCGGTCCCTGACTTCATAGGAAACTGGTTTAACCTTACTGAGCTGTATGGTGGCGTAGTTTGATTTATCATCCGTTTTCCTATTCTTACCCTTATGGAGACGGTTAGGTTCCCTTTATGCTGGATCTTACTGCTGAAGTCAAATCAATAATCATCTTCTCCTAATTGTATATATAGGAGGCTGCAAGGCAACTCTTTTGCCGGTCCAATACCATCAACCTTTTCCAAATTAACCTCTTTAAATGAATTGTAAGCATGTTGTGGTTAACCCAGTACTATCTTTTTTTCTTCTTTTTGTTGTTTCTACATGGCTAATTTTTGGGTAACCTCATATGTAACTTGAATTTTAGGAGAGTATCTGACTTATCTACTGGCATCTCTACACTAGAATTTCTGGCTGACATGAGGAATCTCACAACTTTGTAAGGCAGCCTTAGTCAAATTTGACTCTGTCCAGTGTTTTTCTCCATTCAGTTATACTTTATCTGCGGTATGTAACATATTAGGTTTGACTGCTTGCAGCCACCATATATCAGTAGTAACAAAATATTAGAGCACCTGTAAGTTGTCTACCAATTAATGAAAGCATCTGCAACTAATAGCTCCCTCTGGTCATTCTTTGAGACAAATAAATGATGCTAAGACATGCATCCCTGCTAGAATTAGCTCATTTTGAAGCCCCAGAGCTTATTTTGCTGTTGCTCCCATGAAAGGGAATGTTTATTTCAGCTTAGGCCAACAAAATAAGCCATGTCAGATTTCCTGCTGAAATATTTTGTAAAAGATGAAAAAATTTGGGGTGACTTTAAATGCGGAGATACTGATTCATACAATTTAGAAGGTTTAACACATAAATAAGTCCATTTTCACTTTCTAAAGGTTAAAGAAAAAGTGAAATGTTAAAAGCAAAGGTTCCACCTGAACCCACTAAGCTAACTGTTTAGTTACCAAACATTCTATACCGTTCTATCATTTTTTTTTTTTTTGGGTTGCTTTCTGGGGATTTTTCAATGAAACCTTAACCAAGCACAGCTTTTTTATTTCTTTATTTTTGTCACACTCAATAATCAAACCCTATTCTGTTTAACAAGATTGATTTCCAGTGGTCTCTGAGTTTTAGTTGACTTACACTGATACTGATAGATTGATTCTACCTGCAAGAAAATCATTAAATTTTTCTCATATTCTTATCTACAATTTTTTGCGTTGCAGAGACTTAAGCTTCAATAATTTGAATGGATCGATTCCAGATTCCATATTCACATTAGATTCACTTTCTTATTTGTAAGGCATCTATATTGATTAGTTATCCAAATCATTTGAGATGTTTATATCCAATATCAAATAATGCCTATTTCATGCTTAGGTTTCTCGGAAGTAATAAGTTGAGCGGAGCCCTCCCCTCAAAGAAAGGCACCTCTCTTGTTTATATGTGAGTGAATCAAACCAATGTGCGTCTACTTAACTGCAGGACATTGTGAAATAAAATTGACTGAACAGGTTTGTGCAACAGAGATCTCTCTTATAATAACTTATCTGGCAACTTTCCTTCTTGGGTCAAGGAAAATAATCAAAGGTAAGTATAGAAGCTTCAACTGAAAGTACTTTCCTTTTTGTTTTATCCCCAGTGTGCATATTTGATCGTCAACTGTGCTCTGTATATTACTGGTATCCCTCACGGAATAACCTTATGCTTTTGTCATGCGCATCAGTAACTTCGTTGCCAACTACTTCACAGCAGAAAGTTCAAATAGTGGGTAAGGCTCTCTAGTCAGTTTTATTGATGGTCTCCTGTTTAGTCTAGATGATTATTATGATGAGGTCTTATTCTGTTGTATTGGCATACGAGATGAATGAGAGATTGCCCTTTCTCCAATTTAAAAGAAAAATGAAATGATTCTTTCAGAAAGAAGGTATGTAAAACGATGAGTTACAAAATGAACAACTTGATAGAAATGCAGCATGTCAAAGTACATAGAGTCTATGACCGGAAAAAAGGCCTATAAATCATGAATTTCATAGTTTATGCAACATTTTTCATCTGTAAGGATTAACATAGCTGATCCCATGTGGGAAAAAGTGCTTATTTGTTCATTAATATGCCATTATGCGGATTTTTCACTGTGAAAAATGTTTCTAGCTCAGAGTGGTACCATGCTCCTATTCGTTTGCTTAGAGGTCAATATGTTTGATGTAGTGTGATTTTTTATAATCTGCTGTGGTGGCCAGTTGCTCCATCCAGGAAAGTATACATAGTAACAATTAAAGGCAAGATGTATGACATATGGATATTGGCATTATTTAGGCACAAGATAATAACATAACAGCATCTGGAAGGATGGGAAAGTATACAAACACATGTACAATATTTAAGCAACTCAGTCGCAGATCAAATGTGGCGTTTCCTCTCAATTGCTGGCGTTTAGTGGCTTTTGCATTTAGCAATGACTCATTTGCTGGAAAAGTTTCATAGATAACCTTTTGACAGCATACTCATGTTGTAGACTCTTTGTTTGCATTTTGCTGGAAGCCACTGACCCTCCTAAACATAGACTAACTAGTAACTACATATAAGAGAATAATTGAAAAATGCAACTTTAGCTAACAAAAATGAAGACGTTGGTCGGCAGATCAACTATTTTTTCCGTGTTGCACACTATATGAAAACTGACACCTGAATATACATAAGAACCTGTATGTTTGTTGCCCCATACAGTTATGTACCATCTTTTTTATTTTGAACTTAGGGACTTGCCTTCAGGATGGATTTGCCTTCAACGACCGTTTCCTTGCAGAGACACAGGAGTCAGTAAGTTAAAATAATTTTTTTTTGACTTTTTCCTAACCATAGATTTTAAGGGAATAAAATATCATTAGTAAGAACTTCACACGCAATGGCCAAATAATACCTGTTTCAATATTGCATCCATGGTTTGTCTCTTTTGTTTTCAGTAATTTATACTCTTCTTCATTAATCTGGAGTCAATAAGAATGGTTGACTGTCCTGTCATTAGTTTTTTGATTTTCTGCAAAAGTATCATCCCACTATGTATTTATATGGATGGGGACCCTTGGAAAATGAAAATGCTGATTGGCTGTAAGGAAATTCCATTCCGAGGGCCTAAGGAAATAGTTCTACATTAAATTGTCACTCGTCCTCCTTCTCAATTGAGAAATTAACCTTATTATAAGTCATCGTACCCTACTGGGAAACGTTTTCCTAAATGTGGAAGCTAGTGAGTCATTTTGACATGTCAAAAGCCTCTTTTGCACCCGTGATTCATGATTTCTCAAAAACTAACTGAACAGGCGGGACTCACAGTAGTACACTGATGCAATTGCAAACAAACCTCCTCTAAATGAGGCCACGTCCTGGAAGCTACTAATATCACCCTGTTGATTACAGCCAATCCAAGATATAAAACCTCATAACAAAGAGGCACTGACTTGCAAGATGTTGTTCCTAGTGAAGAATCTTCATAAATTTGCAGATTTATCAAGTGCTCCTTGCAGGTTTTGTCCTAATTATTTTGGGTCGTCAGATCAAAATACAACAAAGTTACTGAAGGAAGGGCTTAAGCAGTCATAATGTTTGCTCTTTTAAATGTTTTGGAGTATCACATTGTTAAAAAAGTTTAGGAGCCACTTAATACAGCTTTCTATTTGTCTCTGCCTCTCAACTTAAAGTAGTACTATCCACTTTGCGTGGCTCTGAGGAGACATTGGGTGCTATCACTGAAGTAATCAGTGCAGTCAACTATCCATGCTCCATGTACCATATTTGGAGTACAAGCACAGCTAGCATAGATAACTGCTTTTACATTATTGCATAACCTCAATCAACTCTATGAACTGCCATTATATTTGTGGTGATGCTACTGGTGAGCTTTTTTTTTTTTTTGATTGTTGCCATAAGTACTTGAATAATGAATGGCATGATGTACAATTTATCATCTACAATCAACCTCATCGAAGTTCATTTTTATGGCTGAGTTTGTGCAATGGAGTGGGATTGCTTTGCATTTTCAAAAGTAATTGGTCCTACTAGCAAAGGACATGTGACCATATGCATGCATCAATGTTAAGTTTGAGCATGTGGTCATGGTAAAGATTGCTAATCTGAAACTTTTTAGTAAGCCATTCAGAGTGTAACATAGATGTTTAATTATTTTCTAAATTATCGCCAATTACTTGTCTATGAGGTTTATATTAGCATTATATGAATGCGATTTGCCTCCACCTAATAGCTTAAGCTTTTCGGATGGACATTCTACATCAGGTTTCTCCTTGGTTTATTTCACATGTGTGGCTCCCCATTCTTTATTTCCACATTGCTGTTTATGGTCACGTTTCATAAGAGCGGGAATGTTAATGCATTCCACATTACTTGTCACAAGTTTAAGCGGTCCTCACATTCAGTTTCCCTCCACCTAACATTTTAAGGTTTTGAGTGGACATTCTAATAGTATCCAATCAGATAAACTATGTATTCCTTGGCAGGTGATAGTTTTGCAATCAATTCTGGGGGTCAACTAGTCAAATCTTCTGATGGAACTTTGTTTGAGGGTGACTATAACAATGACATTGGTCCAGCTTCGTTCTCTGTTAGTGAGACAAAGAGGTGGGCACTTAGCAATGTTGGGATTTTTAACGATGGGACCAACTACGAATTCACACATTCAACCTCCAACACCATCTTGAATACGTCAGACCGAGCTCTCTTCCAAACAGCAAGGACATCTGCATCATCATTGAGATACTATGGGTTGGGACTCCAGAATGGCAACTACACAGTGAACCTAGGGTTTGTAGAAACAGCTTTTCCAGATGATAGCCAGTGGACAAGTCGGGGAAGGCGTCTCTTTGATATATACATTCAGGCAAGTCTTTAGTCCTGTACCCTGCATAAAGTATTTTAGTGGCATGAAGCTCCAGTAAGACGTGCTGGATGCACGACTCTAATATCATTGGCAAGGCTATTTATGAGCCTTTTACTTTACTTGAAACTATGCTCAATCTTTGTTTCACGATTCTTCATCAACAGCTTCGGGTTCATGATGGTCATTACCTTTTCTAAAGTCTTGGCACAAGATTGTTTATTGTATAAGTACCTTGAATAATTATATCCCCACTCCAATGAATTATCTTTTTCAGTTTGTGATGAGAGAAAGAATTACCATCATTTGTCATCTTTGTGTTTTTGGTGCATCTCTTTTTATAATTGTCAATTCTAGTGCACAAACTCATAAATTACAGCCTTTAAATCAGGATGAACCTTTCAATTTTTGAGATAGACAGGATGAACCTTTCAATTTTTGAGATAGAGTTTCTCTGAGTTTCCCATAGTTAATTACTCAAGAAGTAGGTGGACAAGGTTTTTGTAAAACTCTACCATAATAAGCATTGTCAAACCTTCTTCATCTAGCATGACAGATTGTACTAGGTAACCTGATCTATCTTTTTTGGCTTATTCAAGGGGATTTTGATGTCAAAGGACTTTGACATTAGGAGGCAGGTGGAAGGTCCTTCCGAGCTGTTGAGAAGACATTTAAGGTTCAGGTTTTTGAAAACTTTGTTGAAATTCACTTATTTTGGGCTGGAAAAGGGACGTGCTGTGTGCCTTCTCAAGGTACTTATGGACCATCTATTTCAGCTATCCATGTTACTCCAGGTAATAAATTTCTTCTCTTAACAAATATCATTTTCTGACTAGTGCACATTCACCACCATGTTCACTCTCCTGACATGCCTTTACAGATTTTACACCTACTTTTCCAGACAAGAGGAAGAATACGATGCCTTTGATTGTAGGGATTGCAGTTAGTGTTGGGGTGATGCTCTTTCTATCTACTTTTGTAGCTATTTATTTTCTCAGAATAAGGAAAAGGCCAAGCTCCAATCAAGAAACAGGTGAATAACTTGCATCATGTGTGTTTAATTCTTCTTGAAATAGCCATATTGCATGAGTTGCATGCATGATGATTATTTGATGGTTCTTAATAGCCTTACATTGTGTTGAAGTGTCCAGTAATTCTATTATGGTGCTTTATTGTCCCAACATTTATGGTTCTTAAGGTAGTCTCTTATAATTTCAGAGATACTCGTCTAGTGTTAATTGTTTGTTGTAATCATGAATGCAATTGCACGGTTTTCCTCTTGGACAAAATACTCTACCATATAGGAAAATTATTATGCCTAGTGTCATTCTATGGATGATTTGACAGAGAAACCAATTAAATAGCAAAAAGTAAGTCAATTAGTCTGCAATCATTTTTATAGGATAGTGGGCTTCTGCATTTTCAGACTGGTTTATCAGTTGTCTTGCTAGTAAGTTATCTGTCTCTTTTGAAGTTTATGACTTATTCTGTCACTAGGGAGCCTCTTTTGTAAAGGAGACATGAAGTTTTTAACCAGATATATGCTTCCAAAAGAATTTCCTCAAGGAATGAGTGATGGAGATCAATCATCTCTTCTCTGTTGCTCATCAATGCCTAATTACCTTTCAAATAAACATTATATAATTGATTGCAAGACTTAAATTTCGAAGAGAAGTGCCCAGAATTCAGGAAATAGATCTTCTATTTAATAATATATCTGCCAATGAGCAAGAGCACTGTGGTAACCTCGCATCACAGAGTCAGTTTTTTGCAGATGGGTGATGAGTAAATTTGACACTTTTTCTTACTGAATATGTTATGCAGATGCCCTGAGAATTTCTACAGGGGCATTAACTTTCAACTATTCAGAGCTACACAATGCAACAAATGGTTTCAGCCTTGATAATAAGCTGGGCCAGGGTGGTTTTGGTATTGTTTATAAGGTAATTTTGCATCCTGATATTTGGAATATGGCAAGAGACTAAGCTTTCTGTCCTTATGTCTTTGCAATGCTTACAAACTGTCATGGTCTTGTTTGTAATTTTTGTCTGCAATATGACATTTTAACATTTAATTTACTTTCAAAAGGTGCCAATTCAGGTCGGAATTTGAATTGAGTGTATTATGTCATGTTACATTTGTGTTTTTGTCAGTACCCATTGTCTCTTATTGTGTTCATGTGATATTACCAGCTGCGGCCATCAGTGCCAACCCAAGTTTGCTGAAAGTCATTGTCTCTACTGTCTCTAAATGTGTTAAAAGCTTCTTTCTAATTAGTAAAGTTTTAGATTTTAGCTGAAACTGAGAGTTCATTTTCTAAGATGAAGATACTTCCCTTTTTTGGGGGTTGCTGCCTGGGCTAGTGCAGAGGGGAGGGGTGGGTGGGGAGTTGACAAGTTCAAACATATCCCTTGGCTGAGTTGTTAACTGATAAGTTGGCATCATTATGATGAATGAATGCATACTTTCCTGTTCATAGAAACTGAGATTACAGTCACTTCATAATCTTCTGAATTCGCTTTGAGTTTTGATTGATCTGACCCTTATTTATCCTTTTCCTGAGCCCTAGACCCTAGGTGCATGCTAGTAACCTACACTTGATTATCTCACTGGAAATTATCAGCTGATAATGTACCATGTGAAGATTTGGTTCCCATGGGATCACTCTTGTGATCTTTAGGTAGTTAAGATAGAATCATGACTAGAACACAGAAGTCTGTTATGCTACTGAATTTTTTTTTCAAGGGATGATTAATAGTTTAGATTAGCTAATAGTGGAATATCATGAATGAACACGTCTCTATTTTGTTTCATGGAGGTGGGACAAGGGGGTACCAGCTTGTGCCAAAAGAGGTGTCAGTGACAAGTTTGATATTGTATATGCACTCAGGAATGCTGTGTATCAAGTGGTCTTGACAAGACAATGGTCATTCACATGCATCGATCTTCTGTAGTTAAAAAAACACTCGTTGGTCAACTATTAGAAGGGAAATGCAATAATTCCCGTCTCGAAAAGTTCTGTTCATATCCCTTAGAAATTATTTTTTGGAATTCACTTACTATCTTTTCTGCATTGTGATGTGAGATCAAAGATATTATCGTAGTACAGCATTCAGTTCTGTTTGGGAGAAAACAAAATAAAATAAATAGAGTTCATTAAGTGAAATATATATGGCTGAGACATGGTAGCAGTGGCATGGTGAAATGAAACTGCTCTAGAAAGTTTTTTAACACTTAGGCTCTTATGCGCTGTCGTTCATCATTTGTCCGCTCTCCTAAGCTCATTCTTTCGGAGGTTAGATCATCATTGTCAGCTACACAGCCCTTATTACATGTCTTAGCATTCTCTTTCAATTGAAACATTCAAGTCAGATCCTTTTAGCTTATTATATATGTATTTGACCTGAGCCCCCACCAAGTTGCTGGTGAACAAATTAATGGGTTGATGCTTTTGACTTAGCACAGACTATCTTAATAAGCTTCTGCGGAATTTGGTCTTGCGCAAAAATACATTCAGCTCAGCTTATCTTTAAACTGCCTCTCCACTGTATTTGGAGGCTTGGAACACTAATAGATAACCGACAAATTTTCATTCCTCAGATTTATGATTCATTTGTGTCTGATGGACCCTTAGTTGAGCCTCAAGATGATAAATTGTAAAAGAAAAGGCTAGCTTATTGGTTCTCAAATTTTATGTATGAGTAACTGATGATATTTTCTCTGATATATGCATATTCCATGAAGATAGGTTATGAAACATGATTATGTCCCTAAGCCATAGAAAATTCTACATTGTAGGGAATACTTGGTGATGGGAGACTTGTTGCTGTGAAGAAACTCTCTGCTACATCTGACCAAGGAAACAATCAGTTTCTAGCAGAAATTGCAACAATATCTGCTGTTCAACATCGCAACCTTGTAAAGTTATATGGATGTTGTGTACATGATGATAAACGGCTTCTTGTGTATGAGTTTCTAGAGAACAGTAGCCTCGATCGTGCCTTATTTGGTGAGTGTCAATACTCTGCATTTAATGGATATTCCCATTGTTGCAAAACTGCTAGACACAATATTACGAATGACATGAATGACACAGGGAAAACAAGCCTTCTTATTGACTGGGGCACTCGTTATGGTATATGCTTGGGCATAGCACGAGGACTAGCTTACCTTCATGAAGAATCAAGAGTTAGAATTGTGCACAGAGATGTGAAGGCCAGCAATATTCTGCTTGATTTAAATCTTCATCCAAAAATTTCTGACTTTGGATTGGCAAAGCTTTACAATGATCAATTGACTCACATAAGCACTAAAATCGCAGGGACAATGTAAGATACTGAAAGCTTAGCCTTTTGCTTTTTTATTATTAATGTTCTCACGCATAAGAATCCATGTTTATGAGAACCTTTGCATCTTATTTTCTGGGACTGGAATAGTGGGTATCTAGCACCGGAGTATGCCATGTGTGGGCACCTAACTGAGAAGACTGATGTCTTTGCCTTTGGCGTGGTGGCTTTAGAGATTGTTGGTGGAAAAACAAATTGTGCATCTGAAGAAGAGGCATCTCTACTTGAGTGGGTAAGTATGAACGGATATTTGCGTACGGATCTTTCAAGTTTGTTTGAGTTCTTCTTTATTTTGGCCTACCGAATTTAGAGGATCTGGAACCCTTCTTGAATTTCTTTCAATTGACTGAGAATTTGAAAATGAAATATTGGGTTGACATGGCGGAAACGTGATACCTTCACTTGAGGAAATCGCCAAAAGAGAGCCTAAGTTCGAACTTCACATTACACCACATTTACAATATGGGACTGATTTCGCTTAAGACCTTACATGTACACCTTAACAAATTTACCCCACATGTGAGCAGATATTTAGTAGAGAGTCCAAGTCTGAACCCATTAGTTTATACAATTGGATCTACCTTCATTTAAAAGCTTAAGCCACTGAATTATAGTACTATTAGGATATATTAGTGGTTCCACATTACACCACGTTCCGGATGTGGGACCTAACATGTGCTCCTTAACATGTAGATGTGTGCATCTGTATGTGCATATATAAGAGGTAATGCATATGTATTTCCATGCTTGTTACGTGTAGGTGTGCATTCGTCCATATTTCTTTATACATCAGATTGTGAGGGGCGTGTGAGATGTCGTTGCGCCCTTATCATTTTCTGATGACGACGACAAGTTGTATGTGTTAACTTTACAGGCGATGCACTCATAGAGGATTCAATTCAACTGCTTTTGCTTCAGTTAAAAGATGTACTCCTTATCTAATTTGATGTGCTGAACTAGTGATATATAGCCTCTTTTACAGAACCGATGCATTTTTTTTAGATTAATGATATCATAATAGAAAAATCAGCAACCAAATTTGATTTGAAAGGGTGCAGTAATCCACTTCAATCTGCGCATTGGCAGAAGGAAATGGGCATCATTCTAAAGAAAACAACAGTTGGGAAGGGATTGACTCATCCAATGTCTCAACCTTTTCAGGAAAAAGAACAGGGGCGAATAGCCTTTTGTTCTTCATTGGTAGTAGTCCTCTAGTTTTTTATCATGCACTTTAGTTTGCTGATTTTGCTGCAACTTTTTTGCTTTCAAGGCCTGGCATCTGTACGAGAATGAGCGCCACGTTGAGTTAGTGGACCCTAGATTATCAGAATTTGAAGAGGAGGAAGTTAAAAGAGTGATTCACGTGGCCCTCCTCTGCACCCAGATGCAGCCGTCTCTAAGGCCGCAGATGTCCAGTATAGTGGTGATGCTTCTGGGACACACCAATGTCATACCTGTGCCTTCAAAGCCAGGTTACTTGACTGATAACATGTTTGGCAGTATTGTCAATACGATGAGTGGAACAGTGACAGAGGGGAACTTGCGCAAGGATGACTCATCTCCAAATATAAGCCTGGCCAACACTGGAGAAGAGTCGCCCTTGAATGCCATCTAGCCGATCCTATGTGAGTGTCAATCCTAAGTTTGTAACTACTAAGTCGGTCGTCTCTTTTATTTGTCTGTCTGCTGTGGTTAAGCCCAAATGAAACTTCTGTTAGTGCTTCCATTGTTTTTTTCCTGAATCTTGTGGCGACACTTTGGGTTTGGTGGTGGTACGTAAAGTTCTGATATATCTTCATCAAAAGTTATGATTTTCCTGTTTTTGTAATATAAAACTGTCGTCAAGTCATGAATCTCATAAAGAAAAAATCATGAATCTCATAATCCTTGCTAGTCACCTCGGCAAATCATACGCATGCCCCTTTTCTCTGGCTTCCCTTGCTATTTCCTACTTTTATTTTTCGTTAATTACGTTCATAATTGAAGTATAGAGTTAGTTTTGAACTCTGTTCTTAAAACAGGGAGATCCAAAAAGATTAGTGATGAAGCAGCTGATTGAATTGAAGTATCTCTTGACATAATGCGAGATGTGAAGATTAATTTGAAGCATTAAGAATGAATATCAAGTGATGTCTTCCACAGTATTGACCGGTTGTTTATCTATCTGGTGACAGTTCCGGGGAGGGTCTGTTAAGTAAAGCTATTTTGCATGTATAGGTAAAGGAAAGTGAAAAAATGCTCGGGTAACCAGCATCATAGTATAATAAAAAAGCAGAGTTTGGCGCTTCTCATTGAATGTTCAAGTCAACGACCAATGAAGAGTTGACCAATTACTTTATCCCTGGTCTAATGCGTACATTTGCCATCTTAAATTGTTGGAATAAGAGCATGAAACTCTCTGGTATTTGTGTGTACAAATGGGACTTGCTCAAGAAAACACACAAGCTTGTCCTAGCACATCTACCCAGAAAGCAGAGCCCCCCTTTGCCGCAGGGACAATTGAAATTGATGGACAAGCAATCGCCAACGACTTCAGCTCTTGCAGCTCTCGATTCTCCGCTTCCTTGGCTTCGTACTTCTCCTGCTGTGCGATGTAGCGAGTTAAAATGAAAGAAAGGAAAGGAGAAAAATCTGAACAATGAATTCTTTTTCTTCTGATTTCACGGCACTGCACGATCATTTCGATCAATGCACATCAAACCTCTGTGGTCTTGGCGCTGCCATGCTCACCAGGTCCATCGTGGTCTCCGGCGTCAGGCGTCACACGATCCCACTTCCTGCCCATCTCTTCTAGACAAGGCTTCTTCCTCTTCTGTTTCTACATTGGACTACAAAGAAAAAATTAAATAATTATAGAAAATGACTTTCAAAAAACCAAATGAGAACATATAAGAAATCAAAAACCCCTTCAGTTATTCTTTTCTAACTTAATAGTGAGTCAATTTTGCTTCACTCAATACCCATATGACCCCCAAAAACAGAGGGAATAGAAATAATTCTATCTTTCACCACATGAATATTAAGGCTCCATTTATTTTGTGAAAAATGAATAATTTAAAAAATATTTTATTTAACACATTTCTCCATTTTAGCATAGTGTTTTTATTTTCTCAAGACATTGAAAACTCACTTCAAATGAAAGATATACTCCTCCTCATTCTTGCTATAAGCAAGAATATCGTCAAAATAAACAACAAATTGGCCGATAACAAAGAACCTCATTCACAAGCTTGATGAAGGTACTTAGAGCATTAGATAATCTAAATGGTATAACCAACCACTTATAAGGCCTCCTTTAGTTTTGAAAGCTATCTTCCATTCATCATCTTCTCGCATCCTAATTTGGTGATAGCCACCCCGCAAATCTATCTTCGGGAACATAGTAGAACTATATAACTTATTGAGCATATCATCGAGTCTAGGTAAAAGGTACCTATACTTAACAATGATGTTGTTGATGGCTTGGCTATCGACACATATTTAGAATGAACCATCCTTGGACATAAGTAGAGTTGGAAGGGAACATGGGCTCATACTTTCTCGAACCTATCCTCTGTCGGTAAGTTCATCGACTTGTCTTTGCAATTCCTTCGTTTCCTCTAGATTGCATCGATACGCTGGTTTGTTGGTTAGAGGAGCACCAAGTCGCAAATTAATATGATGCTCAATACCTCTTATGAGAGGTAATTTAGGTGGCAATTTCTCTAGGAACACATCTGCAAATTCTTTCAACAAGGAATGCATTTTGAGATGTAAATGATTCTTTTTTTTCACTCTTTTCTCAACCATAAGCAAAGTATATACATTCTTCTATTTGCTAATAGCTCTCTCAACTCATGTTTCACTCAAGAAAAGACTTTCCTTACTTGTGTTTCCCTGCCCAAGTTGATGTTTATGTATCAAAGAAGGATTTAAGGATACAAGAGTAATGCATTTTTATTCCTTGTTAAATGAGTACCTGTTCTTACGCCCATCATGCACAGCATTTCTATCATATTGCAATGGTCTTCCTAATAACAAGTGACATGCATCTGTCACGGGCCGATCGTTGAGGATCTCGACCGTGCGGCGACTTAGGCAATTTCGGATCGCAGGGGATCGTCGCTCCTAAGCCAAGCCTTCTTCGGATCGATGGATCGCTTCGCTTCAACCGGATCGTAGAGAGAGAAACTAGAGAGAGAAGCTCTGAAGAAAGAAAGTGAACTTGGATTGCTAATTGTTGGATGATTACAAGTGAGGGAGGGCACCCCTTCTTATACTTGAGGCCCTCTCATTACAACCGTAGATGGACATTCGATCTAGCGGACGAGATCGCACCGCCTCAACTACCATCTACCCGTACTTATGACGTCACCTACCAGTATTCATTACAATGACAACTAGCGGTATTTATGACGTCATCCCAACTAACTACACTTAAGACAGGAAGACTCTAGACCACGGCGTAATTACCGGATCGTCCGTCCTTGAGAATGTTGCGGAAGCGTTGGAGTTCTTTGAGGGGTCTTTGGGACGTTCTTCCTCGATCACGAAGGCCCCGTTGATGAGGGAAACCTCTCCTCCGTGACATTCTCCCCCACTCAATCGAGCGACGTCCTCGACGCTCACAGCATGGAGGGAATTCTTCTTGGCACGGGCTTTCTCTCTTTTCTTCCTATTCCGTTTTGTCCGGACCGAATCGAGCGGCACCTCGCACGGCTTTATGAACATGTGGGCACACATACCTTTCTTCGGTTCGTACTTGGTACGTGGCATGGACTCCACTTCGGGGAATAGGACTTCGACCGACATGTCTTGCGTCGGCAATGTCTTTGTTTGATTGGCCATGCATTTGGCCGCCTTCAAGTTCTTGTCGAGAAGATGGACCGCGGTGATCGTCTTGGTGTGCATCGTCCCTTTGATCATCGGCACCATGGACGGGCACTTTGGATCAAGTAACATGATGCACTTGGATCCTAGGTCGATTATAGCCCTAGCTTGGTCGAAGAACTGCATCCCCAAGATGAGGTCGTAGTCGTCGAGCGGAACGACTTCGAACGGAATCTTGCCCTTCCATCCGCCAATTTGAACGTCGACCTCCGGAGTTGTTCCTCCGCTTGCGAGATCCTCCGAGTTGATGGTTTTGAAGCGCCTTCCGTTCGGCCGTACTTCCAAGCCCAACTTCTTCGCCACTTCGGTCGCCATAAACACATTGGATGCCCCTGTATCGACTAAGGCATAGAGCGTTATCCCACATACCTCGAGTTCGACGAAGAACATGTCTACTTGTTCCATATTCTTCTTGGGCAGAGGTTGTGTTTGCATGGCATTGAGATTCATTCCACCGAGTCGGATTTGCCGCTTCTCCTCTTTTGGCCGTTCTTCTTCGACGGAAAGGATGGCGTTTATCCGATTCCTTTGTGGACACTTCTGCGTCCAGTGATTCCCGTTGCAAATGAAGCAAGGTGAGGGTGGAGGTTGTTCGAACTTACTTGCGTAGTTCGTATTCAGTCGACTCCCTTGGATGGGTTGTCTGGATGAACCTTCTCCCCATTTCCTTGCTTGGCCACCTTGATATTTGGGGCCACGGGAGTTGTCACCACCTTCATCCTCGGAGGGCCGATCCGACCTCCATTCCCTTGTCCGATACTTTGTTGCATCGAACTTGTTGAGGTCGATGAGCGACTCCGCTACCGTTAGGGCCTTCGAGAGACTCCTCACATCCCGTCGCATCAACTCTTGCTTGGCCCATGGCTTTAGTCCATCCATGAACGCTCCGAAAGCCTCATCGTCTCCAAGATTGTTGATCTGGAGCTTGAGTTCAGTGAAATCCTTCACGTACTCTCGGACCGTCCCTCGTTGTTCGAGACGATGGAGTTTGCTACGAGCTTCTTGTTGAGCGAACTCGGGGAAGAAGTACTCCCGAAATTCCTCCACGAAGCCATCCCACGTCTCCACGGGATGGGCACCGCGCTTCGTCTCATCACACCTATTGCGCCACCACAACATCGCAGTATCAGTAAGGTACATGGCAGCAGTTCGTACCTTAATGTTCTCTTGTTGGATGTTGGCGGCTCCGAAGCATTGCTCCATACTCCAGATGAAGTTGTCCACCTCCTTGGCGGATCGATCGCCCTTGAATTCTTTGGGCTTCGGTACATCCAGCTTGGACACCGCTTGAGTAGGCACCGCTCCGTTCGCGATGCTTAGTTTGCACAAGGCGAGCTCCGTCTTGAGTTCTTGGATCTCCGCCTTCATGACTTCAATTTCGTCCCATCGGGGATTCTCCTCCTCCATGGTTCGGACATGCTCCCTCAAGTCGTCGATCGATTTGTCGAGGGCATCATCCCTTGCTTGGAGAGGGACCGTCGCATCGTTGATGGCGTCCGTGAAGTCTTTGCGAAGGGAGCCCTCAACCTCCATGATCCGTTCTCGGACATCGTCGAGCCCATCGATCATGTTGGTCATGGCACTTCGCATCTTCCCAAACTTCTCATCAAGTGCAGCAAGGGCTTCCGGTGAGGTTGCTCTCTTCTTGCTTCGGCTGCGAGTCTCTCTGATTGGGGCGGCTTCTCCATCCAAAACAGCTTCCTGGCTCGACATTCCTTCGAACAGTTGGTGCTCCTCTTCTTACTTCGCTCTTCGCTCTGATACCACTTGTGACGGGCCGATCGTTGAGGATCTCGACCGTGCGGCGACTTAGGCAATTTCGGATCGCAGGGGATCGTCGCTCCTAAGCCAAGCCTTCTTCGGATCGATGGATCGCTTCGCTTCAACTGGATCGTAGAGAGAGAAACTAGAGAGAGAAGCTCTGAAGAAAGAAAGTGAACTTGGATTGCTAATTGTTGGATGATTACAAGTGAGGGAGGGCACCCCTTCTTATACTTGAGGCCCTCTCATTACAACCGTAGATGGACATTCGATCTAGCAGACGAGATCGCACCGCCTCAACTACCATCTACCCGTACTTATGACGTCACCTACCAGTATTCATTACAATGACAACTAGCGGTATTTATGACGTCATCCCAACTAACTACACTTAAGACAGGAAGACTCTAGACCACGGCGTAATTACCGGATCGTCCGTCCTTGAGAATGTTGCGGAAGCGTTGGAGTTCTTTGAGGGGTCTTTCGGATGTTCTTCCTCGATCACGAAGGCCCCGTTGATGAGGGAAACCTCTCCTCCGTGACACATCCATTGGAATTACATCACACAGAACTTGACCTCGATAATTCTTCACAATCGAAAATGATATGAGAGCTCATTTGTTTACCTTGAGATTATTTCATTGACTAAACCATTTGAGCTTGTATGGTTGAGGATATTTAGTTGTTGAAAGCTTCAGCTTGTCAACCAATGTTGTTGAAGCAACGTTGGTGCAACTCCCGCTATCGATAATCACCAAACAAACCTTCCTGTTAATAGTACAATGGGTGTGAAAAAAATGTTCTCCCTTTACTTATTCTTACTAGGAGAAACTTTAGCATGCAATGCTCTTCGGATGATAATAACTCACCATCATCAGCTTTATCAATAATCTCTTATTTTTTCAAGATTCGGAACCATTTTGGTTCAGATTGTTCTTAGCCTCTGAAGTGTCAAATTGATCTCTTTAATTTCTAGAAGAGTCATAATTATCTGATTAGGACAATTAGCTTGTGAATGCCCATAACCTTGACACCTCGTCACCTTCAGGTTTCTTTTGGAGTTCTTTGGAGGACTCCGCAAACTTCTCATTGCCTTTGTCTTTTGTTGAAACACTGTCGACTAGAGGAAGCACCCTTGAAGTAGGATGTCCCTTTTGTCAAGGTTATGGAAGAAAACCTCTTGCTGCTCTTCAATTACTTCTCGACTTTCATGGCTAGCTTGCATACGTCTTCAAAGGACCAATAAGGTTGAGGTTCAACCATATTAGCAATTTCCCAATTCATTCTGCCAAGAAATCAAGCGATGGTTTGCTCCAAAACTTCTAGAACTTCACGTCTCATCTTGAGTTGTTCGAACTCTCTGATGTATTCTTCAATGCCCATTCCTTGTTGTGTAAGGGAATTCAACTTGGGAAACAAGTCTTGTTTATAGTTGTCAGTCAAGAACCTCTTCTTCATCAACTTCTTGAGTTTCTCCCAAGACTTGATTCAGCCTTTAACTTCTTAAATTCATTGATTCTTTAGATTTTCCCATCACAAAGAAGCATACTTTGTCAATTTGAGGACAGCAACCTTACATCTCTTCTTGTTCGATTAGAACTTGAAGTCAAAAATTCGTTCAAATGTGTGCAGCCAATCAATAAAGTTATCAGAATTGAGACTACCTTCAAATTCAAGTACCTCCACTTTTATATCATGTTTATTCTCCTTATGCCTTTCTCTTTGTCTCTGGATTTGATATTCAAAATCTCTAGAGTTATCTCCAGTGGAATCGGAATCACCACTAGAACTTTGATGAGAAACCGAATCATCATGCCGAAGTCGATCATTAGGACACCCTATTGGTTGTCCTTGTCTCACTAGCTCCTCTAAAAGATTGAGGACTCTCTCCATTTGTTGTTGAAGATTGTGAATAGCACGATCTCACCTTATTGTGTGCTTGCTCCATAGTTAAACTTCTTGTAACAGGATCATCCATTTTTTTTTATTTTTTTACAAAAATAAGAGATGAGGTAGGGAAGAGGTAACAAATGGAATCACTTAAAAACAAGTTCAACCTTAAGCTCTGATACCAACTTAATGCGTACGTGAGCAAGTGATTCTAAAATGTGGGGCTTTTGGGTTATGTATATGGGAGTATTGTGTATGAGGATGGTTACCAAAGATTAAAGAAAATAGAATAAATGATAGATCACGATCACCACCAAGGTCTAAAGGCCACACCACTAATCAAGAATGAGCATTGGGATCAACGAAATTCACCACTAAGGCTTAAAGGACAAACCATCCACCAAGGATAAAGTACTTCAGGATAGGATAAGCTCGCTACTAAGGCCTAAAGAAAAATCCACCAGCTGGGGATAACTGGTTCACCACCGAGGAGTAATCCACTTTCCAAGAATAAAGAGACCGATAAAGGAATCATCCACTCTCCATAGATATTCACTCTCATAAAAGAAATCTCACATGTATTCCTTCATCAAAATCGTCTCCATTACAAAAGAGTCTTCCTTTCTTTATAGGAGAAATGACATCTAGGGAACTATTGAAGCATTAAAGACATTGAGAACTAGATAGTAATTAATGACCTAGGGACTAAACACTTTGACTCTCGAAACTTATAAAAATATTAAAGACTCTTAGGAAAAGTAGAGATGTAATTAATTATCTTGGAAACTTGCATTCTTGACTCTTTGGCCTTGTAAAATTCATGCTCCCACTTTGACCAGAAAATAAACACCTCAAAACAACTTCAAAGAATTAGGAAAGTTATCCAGAATAGCCTTCCATTGATATGGTATTAATAAACTTTAAAATTAGCAACTAAAAAGCGTACTGAGAATTTGGTAACTCTTCATTCGTTAGTAACTCTCTAATTGTGTTCACAAACTAGTGATACTAAAAGCCCATCCAAAGAATCCGAGGAAATTTTCTTTGTTTTTTAGCTCATATCATAGAAAATCTTCAATTAGTAAAATTCTGATGCACTGGTTCCACTTCGGTAGGGAATGGTTCAATACTGCTTTATTCAGAAACTCTAGTCTTGATCTACTAAAGCACGTTAACCCAAATTCTTTCTTGGTTTGAATGAGGATTAATGATGCCAAAATGGTTATTGGACCTAAGTCGGATGCTCCCACATCAACAACCAAGTTAGAAATTGAAAGATGGGTGGAAGCAAGACAATCGTTCACGAGATTTGGGCATTAACATGATTTCCAAGCACATGTTTGGAAATGGTTGCAACTTGCAAGTAAGTCATAGGGGATGACCAGCCTTTGCCCCCGACGTGAAGCAAACGCGGTTAGCCTTGATCAAATCTTCCTCTGTTTGGCCGATGGCAACTTCATTGACTTGACTTGACTTGCTGTATCCTGTAGCAGAAGTAAGGTCTCCTTGATGCGTGTTTCAGATAACGCTTGGCTCTCTTGTGTTATGGAATCAATGGAGTCCATGCCGCTCCCTCCGAGATTCGTCCTCTTCCTCTTCTTCGCTTCTTTTTTCTGGGTAATCCCTGACATGGCCGCGGTTGTTGCAGAACTTGTGTATTCACCTATACCTGAAGTTGGTCTTCCAGGGCCTGCATATCCACCTACGGATCCACTTGAAGGTCCTCTCTCTCTCTCAATTCTCTCTCAATTGCTCATGCATACATGACGTTGAAACGGGTTTAATCACACAAATAACTCCAGCTACATTTGACTTTTGGGGGTTAAAATACTATAGAATGATATCTAAGATCCCCATTTCTGATGTGGACAGCAATCTTACTATGATTGTTACAGATCTAATTCGTCCTAAAATCTAAGGCATCTAATTAGGCGATTGAAACTAAGGAATGCTTATTGTTATTGACCTTAGTTATGATTGGATTTTGAAGAATTTGAGATGCTCCTCTGGTGTCCTCCTCCTCCTCCTCACATCATTTGATATGAGACCTAGGGTGAGAATGATAACCATTATGTTCCTAGAAGCAATTTCTGCTCATAATTTTTTTTTTATTGTGTCATTGGAAACAATTTATGAGCATTTGAACGCGTTTAGTAGCTGTCCAAAATTTTTATTTCCCAAAAATAGAAATGTTTTTGGTAGGATTCTTAAATTGTTTGGTTTCTTTTAAATTTTTAATACTTTTATTGTATTTTTCCCTTTTTTTCTTTTTCCTTTTCTCTTCTTCTTCTTCCCTTGTGACTGGTCACCGCCACCAACAGTAGCCAGCGACTAGCTGGGCAGTGGTCTGACGAGCTCGTCAAAGGCTCGCTTGGCCACCACGATGTTCAACCTCACCAAATCTAGGCAAGTTGAGCCTCGTCGGTAGCTAGGCGAGACTTGCCCAGCCCAACGAGCCTCGCGGTGGCTAGGTGAGCCTCCAACGAGCTCACCAGACCTTACCCAGCCGCTCACCGACGATGGTAGAGATGGCTAGCCGGTGTTGATGGGGCAACGGTAGATCAGTCATTGGCTGGAAGGAGGAAGAAGAAGAAAAGGAAAAATAAAAAAAGAAGAAAAGGAAAGGAAAGAGAAGAAACTAATTTGGACTTGGTTCTTGGAATTGTTCTGAAGAACAAGAGTCAACCTTCTTCTTTTTTTATTATTGATTCTACTCCAAATTTATTTCTCGGAACAAATTTGTTCCCGGGAATAAAAAAATTACTAAATCGATTTATGTTCTAAATCTACTCCCATAAACAAAAAATTTACCAAATCAATTTCTGTTCTAAATCTAGTCCCGGGAATAAAAAAATAAAATCAGTTTTTCTTGGGCAAATTACCTTGCCCTATAATCATTTTGCATTATTAGGCAACCAAAACCTCGATCATATTGCATTGAAATTTTCTATCATATGGCTTAAGAGTCCTATAAAACGTGATGATCAATAAGTCAAAGCTTCTATCTTATACCTTACTCAAACAAGGAAACAAATCGATAAAGTGGTTAGGAGCTACATAATGAAATTGATAGCTAAAAAATTCAAGAATTTCCTGGTATCCTAATATCATAACTGTTAAAATCATGTGCATGATATCTTTTTCAAGTCAAAGTCCTGTAATTGGTGAAGAAGACTTTGACTTTTGGCCTCTCCACGTAATTTTTCATCGATTTATTCAAATTTATTTGTACGTCAACCCCGAGTGCCATGGTTGGTTGGGGGCGGTAGGGGTTTTGGTAGTCGGATCTCCAAACTCGTGCCTTGAATTATAAAAACAAAAAATTGATTTTTTTTTGTCTATAACATCATATGAAACTTACAAGCTAGTGTAGATAATAAGAAATTTTATGGCAAGAAAGTAGAGGAAAAAATCGAGATGAATTCCTCACCACCAACTTGTTCCTTATTATGAACTAGTTTTTCTAGAAAAATGAAGGGGTGAAAATAGAAAAAAGAGAAAGTAGAGTTACATAACTTCGATCGTATTTTCCTCCAAACCTAATCGAAGGAAATTTCCTCCTCCATCCATATAATTGGTGAAGTCATGTAAAATATCATATACCAAGATAAGTGTGAATATAATTCTTAACAAAACGAAAGTCTCTCCAATACACAACCGTAGCTCAGCCATTGCTGGGGCCACCGGCCTTGCATTCGGTGAAACTTGCAGGCAGTGAGGCTAGGCAACGGAGCTGGTGGTGGCGAGTTGCACAGAGAGAGAGAGAGAGATTTTTCTAAAAATGATGGTTTACATTACTTACAAAAATGAATGGATGATAAATATATTCATTTTGTGAAAATATTTATACATAAATTGTTGTCGATAATAAAAGCACTTTGCATTTATTAATTATTTCAAGCAATACAAACAATCATTATTAGAAAAATGATTTCCAAATTGTTTATTTTCCATGAAACAAACAAGCCTTAGAGAGAGGGAGGGAGGTTTGTTTGATGACGATGGATAATGCCAGGGCTCTTTGGATGTACAATTCCTATAATAGACTTACCAGGGGTCTTGGGATGATGATGGGCGATGAACAATTAAATATCGGGTTGGAGGAAAACACAGTCCTTTGCCTTTATGAAATTCATGTGGAAATTCTAAGAGTAATCTTGCTTTGTGATTGTTAACTGATTACACAGCACAAGCTTTGAACCATATATTCCAACAATGGCAACTGACCGGGCCATACGAGTGGAACATCAGTGGAGGACCATGCAGAGGCAGCGCCCTCTTGGAAACCAATATTGACGACATGGGCTACCCAGGCATTAAATGCGACTGTTCTTATGACAACAATTCCACCTGTCGTATAACTCAACTGTGAGTCCCAACATACTCTCTCATACCAAATTCAGTAATTAAGTAATGCTATGCCGGATGCTTGTAAATGTAAGCCCACATGAATTTATTTTGATCATTTGATTTCAACACGACATTCTAATAAACTATTTCACTAGTCCCAATTTGTCATGAAATTCGAAATACTAACACAGTGTTGTTTCACAGGAGGATCTATGAGGAGAATGTCGTGGGTCCGATTCCAGAGGAGTTATGGAATTTGCGTTACCTCATATATTTGTATGATTCCTATTTTGCCTAATTTGTTACCAGTCTTACGGTCTTTTTTTAAGCTCAGCATCCTACTCTTGATTAGCAATTTAAGTTTCGAGAGAAGCGAAGAATGAAAGACGATGAAGAAAAATGAAACAAAAGATAAAAGAAAAAGAAAAAGAAATCATTATTTCACCCTCTAATTTGGAAAACGAGGTGAGGGAAATTCTTGGGCCCACTTTTAAATTGTAGCTTAAAAACCTTAATTAGGACGAGTTATGGTAGGAGATTGATCCCTCATAATGATCATAAAATATGTCGAGCCAAGTTATCATTAAGACTAGATTTTTTGTGCACCCAATCAATCTTAGTCACATCAAATTGGAACAATAAGAGATTGTTGATTCAATAGAGCGCCTTAAACTAGAATTGGTCCTCTTGACATCTCAATAGCCAGGTTAATTTCAAGGTGCTTTTATATCATTGTAAAATGCAGAAAAAATAATATAAATAATACAAATAGTCCATAAACTTTGGACAAACGTATAATGTAGTCTATAAACTTTTAATTTACTCAATATGGTCAATGAACTTTAACCTAATATGTAATGTAATACCTGAAGTTTTAATATTTGTTCAGTTTAGTCTCTGAACTATATGAAAATATTCAATATAGCCCTGAACTCAATTAATGAAAGGATAATATTGAACAATTTCATATAGTTTAGGAAATAAGTTAAACATATTAGAGATCATATTAAACAGATTGAAAATTTAAGGATCACATCGCATGTTGAACTAAAGTTCATAAACTAAATTGAACAAATTCAAAATTCAAAAACCACATTATACATTGAGTCAAAGTTCATGGATTATTTGTGTTGTTATCAAAAAAATTAACATAAAAATCCTACTTTAAACATGGGTAGTTTGAGAAATGAAACTCTGATAATTATAGCCTATTTGGTTAAGGTTCTCCAAGTAGGAGTGGAAAAGTTCCCTGCAGTTTTTGCTATGTATTTGTCAAGCTCCTCCCAGTTGCGGTCAGTAACATCCTAAAAGCTGTAGCAATCTATAGTAGTATCCAATTCTAAAGGTGTTGCGGATTTAAAACTTAAAGTACCAGACACATATAATACATTGAGGTAAGAAATGTGCGGCATTAGGTTAATTTCGAGTTTTCTTTTAGATTTTCAAGGATTATATTGGACAAAAAAATGTTTAAGGATCTTATTAAACAGCGATGAATTGTTGAAAAATTTGCTATGTGTTTAGCCTTAAGATTAGTTCTTGCCAAATTCCCTCGATGTGAATGCTTTTCTTGCCTTGTTTGAGTCGAAACTGTAGATGCGATAAATTATTATTAAAAATCTATGGAGACCCTCCAACCAAAGTGCCGAGTATAGACCGGTCCCATGACCGAATGTCTGGTTTAATCCCATAACGATATGGGCCGGAAGGAAATAGCCTGCCAGAGTGGCACTGGCTCATCAGACCACGCTGCGACAGTTGATTTCTACCCGAAACCAGCGGCAGAAAAAACACTTGCGGTTGGCTTGTGTCGGCAAGCACGGACTCGTGTGAGGATGGATCCTACAAAGTGAAGCAATAGGACAAATGTTTTGGTTAAAGTGAAACGATTGATGATTTTTGTTGATATAAATCTTTCTAGAAAGATTTTTTTTTGTTTTTGTTTTATCATAAGAATAGATATCTGAAATGATATGAATTTTGCTGATTTTCTTTACAGAAACTTGGGTCGGAATCTCTTGACGGGATCAATCTCATCAAGCATTGGCAATCTGGGTCGCTTGCAAAAACTGTAATCTCCAATAGCGACAAGAAAAATATGATTTGATTAAAGAGTTGTATCATGGTTTTATGATGTTAAGTTGTTTTGGCCCCTCCTTAATTATTGCCACATGCTACTGTTGTTAGGTGGATATGTACCAATGCGTTCTCCGGGGAGCTTCCAGATGAGATCGGGAATCTCGTTGAGCTGCAAGTTCTGTAAGTCGTGCTTGTTGGTGGGCGATTTGTCATGCTTGCTTTTATTTCGTGGTCGCAATGGTGCGGGGAACTTTGTAGCTCAACTCAATGTCTGTCTATATTCCCTAAGCTATTTGATGCGAATCAGATATGTTTTGCAGTGACACCTTGATCATGAAGAATCGATAGACGTAGTCATGGAGTTGCTTCTACTCCTTTTCTCAATGCATGTGTGTTAGTTGTCAATCTAGAGAATTGAAGAGATCATTAAAATTAATCTATGTTAAGTTCTTGGTACATGCTTTTAGATTGCATACTGTGGAGCTCCACTTTTGTACACTCAAGAGGATTATGAAATGATATTAAGTCTGTTGCTACAGAGAAGACATCTAGTTCCATGTTTGAGTGGCCCATCCCTGTTTTAAGAGATCTATAAGTGATATATGCTGCTAAAGGATGGGTTTATTTTATGCTGGATTAGTAAAATTGTTTCACAGCCATTGCTAAGGTGAAATTTAAAACTTAGAAGACAAAGTCATTAAGTTCTCTTGCATCATCATGAGCAAAGCGTGCATTTATGCCAGAAAGTTTTTGTAAATAGACAGAGGATAATTCCAGAGGGGTATGCAACTTTTGGCATATGCTAGTTGACCTTTTATATTGACAGAATCACATATGGAGGTAACTGGTTGCATATGCATTGTTTTGTCTATGCTTCTGTAGATATGCAATGGAAGCTTTGCTTATTTTCCCATTAGTTAGTACCGTGTTCAATTAAATGCTCCCAAGTTACAAGAACTACAAATCCATTCTTTGTGCTCTTTTGCTCCGTTAGATCCATCTGAACATAACGACTTTGGAGATTTTGCACTCCTTGCAGGTCATTTGCAGAAAATAACTTCTCTGGTTCTCTACCACATTCTCTTGGAAATCTCTCAAAGTTACGGGAGTTGTGAGTCTCTTCATGTTCTGTAGTTCCTTCTTAAAATTTGCTATGCCACAGAGTTGCATATAGTCTTCCAACATTTGTTGCTTTTATTTTGGTTCCCTTAAATTGCGATCCTCACACACCGTAAATTAAAACATGTTCTCTGATGATGGAAATATCAGTGATGGTCTCTAGAGTTAGCTGAGAAGTCAGTTACCACTTCTCCACATTTCGAACTAGAAACGCCCTAATTCAAATATGTGTATTTTAACTTAAACTCCATTTCTCTCTTACCACTTATGTATTCTTTTCCTGTTTGCCGACACTACTAGAAAGGTTGGATGCTGTAGATTTACGTTATGAAGTTATATCAACTGTTTTCTTGTGAAATTAAAGTGAGGAAAGGGTTCCTTCTTTCGTTTTATAGCCAACTGCTTCTACTTTATCACCATTTATTGCTCAGTCGATCCATTAAAGTCGTCTTCTTTTATCAAGAGAAAACATGAATATTGTTCATTTAGCTTTTTGAGAAATTTTCATGTGACAGATACATCTCTAGCTCAGGAATCAGCGGTGCGATTCCTTCATCTTTTGCAAATCTTACAGATTTAAATACCCTGTAAGAGCCTATAAAACGTTATGTTCCCAATGGTGTGCAAGCTCAGGACCTTTATGTGAGTCATTACAGACATCAGGCATTCTGATACTCTCTGAACCTCAGGTGGGCATCTGACTGTAATCTCACAGGCTCCGTCCCCGACTTCATAGGAAACTGGGTCAAACTTACTGAGCTGTATGGTGGCGTAATTTGATTTATCATTCGTTTTCCTGTTCTTACCCTTATGGAGATGGTTAAGTTCTCCTTATGCTGGATCTTAATGCTGAAGTCAAATCAACAATCATCTTCTCCTAATTGTATATGTAGGAGGCTGCAAGGCAATTCTTTTACCGGTCCAATACCATCAACCTTTTCCAAATTAACCTCTTTAAATAAATTGTAAGCTTGTCGCGGTTAACCCAATACTATCTTTTTTTCTTCTTTTTGTTGTTTCTACATGGCTTATTTTTGGATATCTCATATGTAACTTGAATTCTAGGAGAGTATCTGACATATTTAATGGCATCTCCACGCTAGAATTTCTGGCTGACATAAGGAATCTCACAACTTTGTAAGGCAGCCTTAGTCAAATTTGACACTTTCTAGTGTTTTTCTCCATTCGGTTATACTTTATCTGAGGTATCTAACATATATAGGTTTGACTGCTTGCAGAGTTCTGAGGAATAACAATATTCATGGTACTATTCCACCATATATCAGTAGTAACGAAAAATTAGAGCACCTGTAAGTTGTCTATCAGTTAATGAAAAGCATCTGCAACTAATAGCTCCCTCTGGTCATTCTTTGGGACAAATAAACGATGCTAAAACATGCATCCCTGCAAGAATTAACTCATTTTGAAGCCCAAGAGCTTATTTTGCTGTTGCTCCCATGAAAGGGAATGTTTATTTCTGCTTTAGGCCAATAAAATGAGCCATGTCAGATTTCCTGCTGAAACATTTTGTAAAAGATGATAAAATTTGGGGTAACTCTAAATGTTAAGAAAAAGTGGAATGTTAAAAGCAAAGGTCCCACCAGAAACCCACTAAGCTAACTGTTTAGTTACCAAACATACTATACCATTTCTATCTTCTTCTTTTTTGTTGCTTTCTGGGGATTTTTCAATGAAACCTTAACCTAGCACCTCTTTTTTATTTCTTTATTTTTGTCTCACTCAATAATCAAGCCCTGTTCCGTTTAATAAGATTGATTTCCAGCGGTCTAGTGTTTTGGTTGACTTCCACTGGTTCTAATAGATTGATTCCACCCGCAAGAAAATCCTTATTGACAATTTTTCACCTTGCAGAGACTTAGCTTCAATAATCTGAATGGATCAATTCCGGATTCCATATTCACATTAGATTCACTTTCTAATTTGTAAGGCCTCTACATTGATTAATTATCCAAATCATTTGAGATGTTCTATCCAATATCAAATAATGCCATTTTCATGCTTAGGTTTCTTGGAAGTAATAAGTTGAGTGGAGCCCTCCCCTCAAAGAAAGGCACCTCTCTTGTTAACGTGTGAGTGAATCAAACCAATGAGCATTTACTAAACTGCAGGACATTGTGGGATGAATTTGACTGAACAGGTTTGTGTAACAGAGATCTCTCTTACAATAACTTATCTGGCAACTTTCCTTCTTGGGTGAAGGAAATTCAAAGGTAAATATATGGTTCAACTGAAAGTACTTTCTTTTCTGTTTTACCCCCAATGTGCATATTTGATCATCAACTTTGCTCTGTATATGACTGGTATCCTTCACAGACTAACCTTATGCTTTTGTCATGCACATTCAGTAACTTCGTTGCCAACTACTTCACAGCAGAAAGGCTCTCTAGTCAGTTTTACTGATGTTCTCCTGTTTAGTCTAGATGATTATTATGATGATGTCTTATTCTGTTGTATTGGCATACAAGATGAATGAGAGATTTCTCTTTCTCTGACTTAAAAGAAAATTTAAATGATTCTTTCAGAAAGAAGTTACGTAAAAAGATGAGCTACAAAATGAATGACTTAATAGAAATGGAGCATGTCAAAGTACACAGAGCCTGTGACTGGATCAACATAGCTGATCCCATGTGTGAAAAAGTGCTTAATTGTTCAGATAAGGCATTATGCTGATTTTATACTGTGAGAAAAGTTTCTAGCTCAGGGTGATACCGTGCTTCTGTTCGTTTGCTTAGAGGTCAATATGTTTACTTTAGTGTGTTTTTATATAAACTGCTGTGGTCGCCAGTAGCTCCAAGCAGGAAAGTATTCATGGTAACGAGTAAAGGCAAGATGTATGACATATGGATATTGGCATTATTTAGGTACAAGATAGTAACATAACACAACTGGAAGGACAGGGAAGTATACAAACATATGTACAATATTTAAGCAACTCAGTTGCAGATCAAATGTGGCGTTTCCTCTGAACTGCTAGCATTTACTGGCTTTTGCATTTAGCAATGACTCTTTTGCTGGAAAAGTTTCATAGATGATCTTTTGACAGCATACTCTCTTTGTTTGCATTTGCTGGAAGCCGCTGACCCTCCTAAACATAAACTAACTATGCATAAGAGAAAAGTTGAAAAATGCACTTTTAGCTAACAAAAATGAAGATGTCAGTTGGCAGATCAACTATTTTTTCTGTGTTGCACACTGTATGAAAACTGACACCTTATTATACATAAGAACTTGTATGTTTGCTACCCAGTACAGTTAAGTATCATCTCTTTTACTTTGAACTTAGGGACTTGCCTGGGGGATGGATTTGCCTTCAACGACCGTTTCCTTGCAGAGACACAGGAGTCAGTAAGTTAAAATTAAAGTTTTTTGACTTTTTCCTCATCAGTAAGAAATTTACACACAATGGCCAAATAATACTTGTTTCAATATTGCATCCGTGGTTTATCTCTTTTGGTTTCAGTAATGGATACTCTTCTTTCTTAATCTAGAGTCAATAAGAATGGTTGACTTTCCTGTCATTAGTTTTTTTCTGCAAAAGTATCATCCCACTGTGTATTTATATGGATGGGGACCCTTGGAAAATGAAAATGCTGATTGGCTGTAAGCAAATGCCATTCCAAGGGCCTAAGGAAATCGTTCTACATTAAATTGTCACTTGCATTCAATAGTTGTCCTACCCTACTGTGGACTAAATATGGAAGCTAGCGAGTAATTTTGACATCAAAAGCCTCTATTGCACCAGTGATTCATGATTTCTCAAAAACTAACTGAACAGCCGGGACTCATGCTAGTACACTGATGCAATTGCAAACAAACCTCCTATAAATGAGGCCACATCCCGGAAGCTTTTAATATCACCCTGTTGATTACAGCCGATCCAAGATATAAAACCTCATAACAAAGAGACACCGACTTGCACAACGTTGCTCCTGGTGAAGGATCTTCATAAATTTTCAGATTTGTCAACTGCTCCTTGCAGGTTTTGCCCTAATTATTTTGGGTCATCAGATCAAAATACAACAAAGTTATTGAAGAAAGGGCTTAAACAGTCATAATGTTTCCTCTTTTAAATGTTTTGGAGTATCACATTGCTAAAAATGCTTAGGCGCCACTTAATGCAGCTTTCTATTTGTCTCTCCTTCTCAACTTAAAGTAATATTATCCACTCTACGTGGCACTAAGGAGACATTGGGAGCTATCACTCAAGTAATTAGTGCAGTCAACTATCCATGCTCTATGTACCATATTTGGAGTACAAGCACAGCTAGCATAGCATAACTGTTTCTACATTCTTGCATAAGACCTCAATCAACTCTACCAACTGCCATTATATTTGTGGTGTTGCTACTGGTGACAATTTTTTTTTTTTTTAATTGTCGCCATAAGTACTTGAATAATGAAAGGCATGATGTACATTTTATCATCTACAATGAACCTCATCAAAGTTCATTTTTATGGCTGAGTTTGTGCCATGGAGTGGAGTTGCTTTGCATTTTCAAAAGTAATAGGTCCTACTAGCAAAGGACTGGGACCATATGCATGCGTCAATGTTAAGTTTGAGCACACATGCAGTCGTGGTATGGATTGCTAAGCTGAAACTTTGTTAGTAAGCCATTCAGAGTGTAACATAGATGTTTGAATATTTTCTAAATTATCACAAATTACTTGTCTATGAGGTTTATATTAGCATTATATGAACGCGATCTGTCTCCACCTATTAACTTAAGCTTTTTGGATGGACATTCTAAGTCAGGTTTCTCCTCAGTTTATTTCACATGTGTGGCTTCCCATTCCTTATTTCCACATTGCTGTTCTCGGTCATGTTTGCATAAAGCAGGGATGTTAATGCATTCCACGTTACTTGTCACAAGTTTATGTGAGACTTACATTTGGTTTCCCTCCACCTAATATTTTAAGGTTTTGAGTGGACATTTCAATAGTATCCAATCAGATAAACTAAGTATTCCTTGGCAGATAGTAGTTTTGCAATCGATTCCGGGGGTCTACCAGTCAAATCTTCTGATGGAACTTTGTTTGAGGGTGACTATAACAATGGCATTGGTCCAGCTTCGTTCTTTGTTAGCGAGACACAGAGGTGGGCAATTAGCAATGTTGGGATTTTTACCGATGCTACTGACTACAAATTCACATATTCAGCCTCCAATGCCATCTCAATGACACCAGACCGAGCTCTCTTCCAAACAACAAGGACATCTGCGTCGTCATTGAGATACTATGGGTTGGGACTCCAGAATGGCAACTACACAGTGGAACTAGGGTTTGCAGAAACAGCTTTTCCAGATGATATCCAGTGGACAAGTCAGGGAAGGCGTCTCTTTGATATATACATTCAGGCAAGTCTTTACTCCTGTATGCTGCATAAAGTATTTTAGTGGCATGAAGGTCCAGTAAGACGTCCTGGATGCACAACTATAATATCATTGGCATGGCTATTTATGAGCTTTTTACTTTACTTGAAACTATGCTCCATCTTTGTTTCTAGATTCTTCGGCAGCAGCGTTGGGTTCATGATGGACATTTACCTTTTTTAAAATCCTTGCACGAAATTGCTTATTGTATGAGTACCTTGAATAATTATATCCTCAATCCAATGAATTATCTTTTCCAGTTCGTGATGAGAGAAAGAATTACTGTCATTTGTTGTCTTTGTGTTTTTGGCACATCTCTTTTTATAATTGTCCATTCTATTGCACATACTCATAAATTACAGCCTTTAAACCAGGACGAACCTTTCAATTTTTGAGATGAGTTTCTCTGAGTTTCCCATAGTTAATTACTCAAGAAGTAGGTGGACAAGGTTTTTGTAAAAATCTAACATAATAAGCATTGTCAAACTATCTTCATCTAGCACGACAGATTGTACAAGGTAACCTGATCTATCTTTTTTGGCTTATTCAAGGGGATTTTGATGTCAAAGGACTTTGACATTAGAAAGGAGGCGGGTGGAAGGTCCTTCCGAGCTGTTGAGAAACCATTTAAGGTTCAGGTATTTGAAAACTATGTTGAAATTCACTTCTTTTGGGCTGGCAAAGGGACATGCTGCATGCCTAATTCAGGTACATATGGACCATCTATTTCATCTATCCGTGTTAGTCCAGGTAATATATTTCTGCTCTTTACGAATATCATTTTCTGGCTAGTGCACATTCACCACCATGTTCACTCTCCTGAAATGCATCTACAGATTTTACACCTACCTTTCCAGACAAGAGGAGGAGTACGATGCCTTTGATTGCAGGGATTGCAGTTACTGTTGGGGTGATGCTCTTTCTATCTACTTTTGTAGCTATTTATCTTCTCAGAAAAAGGGAAAGGCCAAACTCCAATCAAGAGACAGGTGAAATAATTTGCATCATGTGTGTTTAATTCTTCTTGAAATAGCCATATTGCATAAGTTACATGCATGACAATTATTTGATGGTTCTTAATAGCCTTACATAGTGTCAAAGTGTCTAGTAATGCTATTATGGTGCTTTATTGTCCCAACATTCATTGTTCTTAAGGTAGTCTCATATAATTTCAGACATACTTGTCTCTTGTTAATTGTTTGTCATAATCCTCAATGCAATTACATGATCTTCCTCTTGGACAAGATACTCCACCATGTAGGAAAATTGTTATGCCTAATGTCATTCTATGGATGATTTGACAGAAAAACCAATGAAATAGCAAAAAGTAAGTCAATTAGTCTGCAATCATTTTTATAGTATAGTGGGCCTCTAGATTTTTGGACTGGTTTATCAGTTATCTTGCTGGTAACTTATCTGTCTCTTTTGAAGTTTATGACTTATTCCATCACTAGTGAGCCTCTTTTGTAAAGGAGATGTGAAGTGTTTAACCACGGATATGCTTCCAAAGAATTTCCTCAAGGAATGAGTAATGGAGATCAATTGTCTCCTCTGTTGCTCATCAATGCATAATTACCTTTCAATAAACATTATATGATTGATTGCAAGACTTAAATTTCCAAGAGAAGTACCCGGAATTCAGAAAATAGATTTTCTATATGATAATATATCTGCCAATGAGGGAGAGCACGTGGTGACCTCACAACACAGAGTCAGGTTTTTGTAGATGGGTGATGAGTACATTTGAAACTTTTTCTTACTGAATATGTTATGCAGCTGCCCTGAGGATTGCTACAGGGGCATTGACTTTCAACTATTCAGAGCTACACAATGCAACAAACGGTTTCAGCCTTGCTAATAAGCTGGGCCAGGGTGGTTTTGGCATTGTTTATAAGGTAATTTTGCATCCTAATATTTGGAATATGACAAGAGACTAGGCTTTCTGTCCTCTAGGGCTTTGCAATGCTTGCAACCTGTCATTGTCTTGATTGTAATTTTTGTCCACAGTACGACATTTTAACATTTAATTTACTATCAAAAGGTGCCAATTCATGTTGGAATTTGAACTGAGTGTATTATGTCATGTTATATTTATGTTTTTGTCAGTACCCATTGTCTCTTATTATGTTCATGTGATTTTACCAGCTGCGGCCATTACTGCAATTTCACAGAAAGTCATTGTCTCTACTGTCTCAAAATGTGTTGGAACCTTCTTTCTAGTTTTAAGATTTTACCTGAAACTAAGAGTTTATTTTCGAAGATGAAGATACTTCCCTTTTTTGCGGATCGCCGCCTGGCGTAGTGCAGAGGGTGGGGTGGGTGGCGAGTTGACAAGTTCAAACATATCCCTTGGCTGAGTTATTAACTGATAAATTTGCATCATTATGATGAATGAATGCATACTTTCCTGTTCATAGAAACCGAGATTACGGCCACTTCATAATCTTCTGGAGTCGCTTTGAGTTTGATTGATCTAAGCTATTGTTTATCCTTCTCCCGAGCCCTAGGCCCTAGGTGCATGCTAGTAACCTACACTTGATTATCTCACTGGAAATTATCAGCTGATAATGTAGTATGTGAAGATTTGGTTTCCATGGGATCACTCTTCTCATCTTTAGGTAGTTAAGATAGAATCATTTCTAGAACACATAAGTCTGTTGTGCTACTGAATATTTTTTTGAAGGGATGATTAATATTTTAGATAAGCTAAAAGTCGAATATCATGAATGAACACGTCTCTATTTTCTTTCATGGCGGTGGGACAAGGTGGTACTAGCTTGTGCCAAAAGAAGTGTCAGCGACAAGTTTGATAATATATATATGCACTCAGATATACGGTGGATTAAGTGGTCTTGACAAGATAATGGTCATTCACATACATCGAACTTGTGTAGTAAAAATACTCTCGTTGGTCAACTATTAGAAGGGAAATGCAATAGTTCCCGTCTCGAAAAGTTCTGTTCGTATCACTTGGAAATTAATTTTTGGTATTCACTAGCTGTCTTTTCTGCATTATGACGTGAGATCAAAGATATTGTCGTAGCACAGTATTCAGTTCCGTTTGGAAGAAAACAAAACAAGACAAGTAGAGTTCATTAATTAAAAGATATTTGGTTGAGACATGGTAGCAGTGGCACGATGAGCAGAAACTACTTTAGAAAGTTTTTGAACCCCTAGGCTCTTATGCTCCATCGTTCATCATTTGTCCACTCTCCTAAGCTCATTCTTTAGGAGGTTAGACCATCATTGTCTGCTACACATCCCTTATAACATGTCTCAGCATTCTCTCTCAACTGAAATATTCAAGTGAGATACTTTTAGCTTAATAAATATGTCTACGTTGGAAAGTCCAATGCAAAAGCTTATGCTCATATGTAGGAGGAGACCACATGAATATAAAGAGTATTTAGAACCTATTGTCAAGTGATGCGGGATAATATTTCTAAAATTCTTACCCATTTTGAGATAAATAAAAAAGGGTTATTTATCGATGTACCGTTAGTCACAACTACTTTGAGTCACAACTACTTTGAATTAATCACTCAAGAGTAACTAACATATTCGAAAAGATAATTAGGGATCAATACGCATAAGGTTAAGGTATTTAATCCGGGATATACCTCTCAACCACAATGATCGAAGTGGGACAATATCATGCATTTACAAATCAATTAGTGAACGGAAATAAATCTATTATATGAAAATACTAGGTTGGATTGTGGGTGATTCTACACAACCTTGATATGACAATAATCGACGATAAACCGATTTCCTTTTTGATTTTGTACTCATGATGAATAATTGATCCCTCAAGATCACATGACAGCCGAGGGTTGCTTGGGGAATTGAAGAGACTCAAACATGGATTGAAAATTTTCAACCATGAGTTGATTTTGCGTGAAAACCCTAAAAGTCATTTGATAGTTTAAGTCATGCTAGAATCGTAATCAATGAATTTCAACCCCAATTTTCAATCTGATTTCGGGTATCAAAATTTCAAGGACTTCACGACTAACCTAAAGGATGTCGTCTCATTGATTCTCAAATTTATCGGTAAGCCTGAAAATTTTCGGAAAAATGGATAAAGAGCCGAGGAAATTGGGCCACGGGAAGTGGGCCCAACTAAAAGCCCATTGGACTATTAGGCCGTGAGAGCCCTTGGGACAAGTGAAATTCTCATTTTGCCCTTGGCTTCTAGAAGATTAGTTTGTGTGGCCCCAAACCATGGTTAAACCTTCGGACAAATATTAACCTTGGTTAGGCTAGTCAAAACCAAATTGTCCACCTCAAAAATATCTCTCTCTCAGCCGACAAGCCCTCAGCCCCCTCTCTCTGTTTTTCTCTCTTTTCCCCCCTCATTTCCTCTGTTTTCTATTCTGTTTTCTGCTACTGGTTGCTGCTATTGCTGCTTCTGTTTGCTGCTGCTGCGGCTACTTGCTACTACTGCTGTAGCTGCTTAAGCTCATAGCTGGAGGGAGACCACGTGAATATAAATAGCATTTAGGATCTGTTGTCAAGCAATTTGGGATGATATTTCAACAGTATTTGACTTGAGCCCCCACCAAGTTGCTGGTGAACAAATTAACAGGTTTGATGCTTTTGACTTAGCACAGACTATCTTAATGAGCTTCTGCGGAATTTGCTCTTGCCAAAGAGACATTCAGCTCAGCTTATTCTCTAAACTGCTTCTCCACTGTATTTGGAGGCTTGGAACACTAATAGACAACCGAAGAATTTTCATTTCTCAGGTTCATGATACATTTGTGTCTGATGGACCCTTAGTTGAGCCTCAAGATGATAAATTGTAAAAGCTAAGGCTAGCTTATTGGTTCTCAAATTTTATCTAAGCGTAACTGATGATGTTTTCTCTGATATATGCATGTTCCATGAAGATAAGTTATGAAACACGATCATGTCCCTAAGCCATAGAAAATTCTACACTGTAGGGAATACTTGGTGATGGGAGACTTGTTGCTGTGAAGAAACTCTCTGTGACATCTGACCAAGGAAACAATCAATTTCTAGCAGAAATTGCAATGATATCTGCTGTTCAACATCGCAACCTCGTGAAGTTGTATGGATGTTGTGTACATGGTGATAAACGGCTCCTTGTGTATGAGTTTCTAGAGAATGGTAGCCTCGACCATGCGTTATTTGGTAAGTGTCAATACTCTGCATTCAATGGATATTCCCATCGATGCAAAAATGCTAGACACAATATTACTAATGACGTGAGTGGGACAGGGAAAACAAGCCTTCTTATAGACTGGGGCACTCGTTATGATATATGCTTGGCCATAGCACGGGGACTAGCTTACCTTCATGAAGAATCAAGAGTTAGAATTGTGCACAGAGATGTGAAGGCCAGCAATATTCTGCTTGATTCAAGTCTTAACCCAAAAATTTCGGACTTTGGATTAGCGAAGCTTTACAATGATAAAATGACTCACATAAGCACTAGAATTGCAGGGACTGTGTAAGATACTGAACACTTTGCCTTTCTGCTTTCTGATTATAAATGTTTTCATACAAACAAATCTATGTTTATGAGTACCTTTGCATCTTATTTTCTGGGACTGGAATAGTGGGTATCTAGCACCGGAGTATGCCATGCGTGGGCACCTAACTGAGAAGACTGATGTCTTTGCCTTTGGCGTGGTGGCTTTAGAGATTGTTGGTGGAAAAACAAATTGTGCATCTGAAGAAGAGGCATCTCTGCTTGAGTGGGTAAGTATGAACGGATATCTGCATATGGTTCTTTCAAGTTTGTTTGAGTTCCTTTTTATTTTGGCCTACCGAATTTACAGGATCCGGAACCCTTCTCAAATTTAAAATTGAAATATTGGGTCGACACAGCGAAAACCCGATATCTTCACTTGAGGAAATCACCAAAAGAGAGCATAGGTTCAAACTTCACGTTACACCACATTTACAATATGGGACTGATTTCGCTTAAGGCCTTACACATGCACCTTAAGAAATCTACCCTCACACATGTGAGCAGATATATAGTAGAGAATCCAAGTCCGAACCCATTAGTTTATACAATTGGATCTACCTTCACTTAAAAGCTTAAGACACTGAATTATAGTCCAATTATGATATATTAGTGGCTCCACATTACACCACTTTCTGGATGTGGGACCTTAACATGTGCTCCTTAACATGTAGATGTGTGCACCTGTATGTGCATATATAAGAGGTAATGCATATGTATTTTCATGCTTGTTACTTGTAGGTATGCATTCGTCCATATTTCTTGATACATCAGATTGTTAGGGCGTGTGAGATGTAGTTGCGCCCTTATCATTCTCTGATGACGACAACAAGATGTATGTGTTAACTTTACAGGCGATGCACTCATCGAGTATTCAATTCAACTGCTTCTGCTTCAGTTAAAAGATGTACTCCTATCTAATTTAATGTGCTGAACTAGTGATATATAGCCTCTTTTACAGAACCAATGCTTTGTTTTAGATTAATGATATCATAATAGAAAAATCAGCAACCAAATTTGATTTGAAAGGGTGCAGTAACCCACTTCAATCTGCGCATTGGCAGAAGGAAATGGGCATCATTCTAAAGAAAACGACAGTTGGGAAGGGATTGACTCATCCAATGTCTCAACCTTTTCAGGAAAAAGAACAGGGGCGAATAGCCTTTTGTTCTTCATTGGTAGTAGTCCTCTAGTTTTTTATCATGCACTTTAGTTTGCTGATTTTGCTGCAACTTTTTTGCTTTCAAGGCCTGGCACCTGTACGAGAATGAGCGCCACGTCGAGTTAGTGGACCCTAGATTATCAGAATTCGAAGAGGAGGAAGTTAAAAGAGTGATTCACGTGGCCCTCCTCTGCACCCAGATGCAGCCGTCTCTACGGCCGCCAATGTCCAGTGTAGTGGCGATGCTTCTGGGACGTACCAATCTCATACCTGTGCCTTCAAAGCCAGGTTACTTGACTGATAACATGTTTGGCAGTTTCGTCAATATGATGAGCGGAACAGTGACGGAGGGAAACTTACGCAATGACGACTCATCTCCAGATATAATCCTGGCCAACACTGGAGAAGAGTCGCCTCAAAGTACCGACTAGCCAATCCTAAAGTGAGTATCTACCCTCACTGCTGAGTTGGTCATATCTTTTTAATTTGTCTTTCCACCGTGGTTTAAGCTCATGAAACTCCTGTAAGAGCTCAGTTTTTCTTTTCTTTTTTAAACCCTTTCCATTGTTTTTTTTCCCTGAATCTTGTGGTGACACTGGGGGTTGTCAAGTCATGAATCTCATAATCCTCGCTACTCACCTCGGCAAATCACAGGCATTGCCCCTTTTAGTTAATTACATCCATGAATGAAGTATGAAATTAGCTTTGACCTCTCCTCTTTAAACAGGGACTTCCAAAAAGCTTAGTGATGAAGCAGCTGATTGAATTGAAGGTATCACATGATGGGACTAGAGATGTGAAGATTAATCCGAAGCATTGTTTGATGTCTAGAGACCACATTAAGAACGAATATCGACAATGTGTCATTTCTTTCATGGTATTATTGATCGATTGTTCCATCAATTGGCGATAGTTCTGGTAAGGGCGTCCATTAAGTAAAGCTATTTTGCATATATAGGTAGGGGCAAATAAACAATTGTTCTGGTTACCAGCATCATGGTGTCATAGAGAAGCAGAGTCTGGTGTCTTCTTATTGAATGTTCTAGTCAACGACAGTTGAAGAGTTGACCAATTACTCCCTAATGCGTGCATTTGTCATCAAGAACATCACATTCACAGGTATTTGTGTGTACAAATGGGACTTGCTCAAGAAAGCACACCAGCTTGCCCTAGCACTTCTACCCCCTAAGCAGAATCAGACAGCTCTTTGCCACAGGAACGATTGAAATTGATGAACAAGCAATCGCGGGCGACTTCGGCTCTCACAGCTTGTCGATTGTCTGCCTCCTCAGCTTTGCGCTTCTGCTGCACAATGCAGCTAGTCGAAAGGAAAGGCGAAAAAATCAGAATGACGAATTCTGTTTCTTCTGATTTCATGGCATTGCGTGATGGTTTCAATCTATGCACATCAAACCTCTGTGTTTATTGGTGCTGCCTTGCTCACCAGGTCCATCGTCCTTTGCGAATTCAAGCATCATACCATCCCACTACTTGCCCATCTCTTCTGGGCACCGCTTCCTCCTTTCAAATTTTTTTATGAGAACATATAAGAAATCACAAGCGACTTCAATCATTCTTTTCTAACTTAATTGTTGGTCAATTTTGTTCCACTCAAGACCCAGTTGACCCTATAAATTAGAGGAAACAGAGATAATTCTATCATTCACCAGATGAATACCAAAACCAATCTCGATCTAATCAATTCAACACCAGATATAGGAAATGTGTAATTCCCTATTTACAGACATACGACAATATCAAGATTAGAGTTGCTAATTATTTAGTCAGACCGCAAAGTCGGTTTTCTTTTTCCCCAGAGCTCAATGGGTCGTTCTGGTGAGACTTGCATGCTTATTTGCCACATCCAACAGTGAAATATTAAGAAAGCCACATAGGAGCACACTTATTTAGCATAATGCCACGTCACCTTTTTACAACACTATAAGTCAATGGAGTTACTTCCACAATAAAATTTGTAAGTTAAGGGATTGAATGACAGATTGGAAAGTTGTTACACTTAATAGGATATTGTATGAAAATTTTGATAATTTTAGTGTACTTTTCTCTAAAATAAATTGTATAGGGTGTTTTTCCAATTAAAAAAACACTATGGATTCAACTGTATTAAACTTGTTGCCAAAACTATGTATTCAACTGTATTTGGAAATTTGAGATGCTTTATGCAAAAAGATTGAGTAACGTCTTAAATGCTAAAAGTAAAAATTAAAAGCAAAAAACCGTTTCAAGCATTGTCCTTGAACGTTGTCCATATTTTCCGTGGTGGGATAGTGAATTTAGTCATCCTTGCTAGGGGAGCAACAAGGACCGACTAAACTGAGAACTGCCCAAACCGAACCAAACTAAATAGTTTGATCCGATTCCTAGTTCCATAAAATAGAAACCAGTGAATATCGATCTAATTCCTAGTTATGAGGGTGAGCAGGACCAAATATATATAATTTATTATGTGTAAGCTGATACTTTTAGTGGAAAGCTGATATTTCCTCCTGGTTCATCAATACCATCAAAATGACTCATAAAACAAGTACCCTTTCCATCTACTCTTTCCCAAGCATATTAGATTCCTCTGGCTAGTAAGGGTGTGAATGATAATATTTCTGGCCATAATTTGATTTTTGGAAAAGAAATAAATATTTCTATTTCTATTTCTAGATAAGTTTCTGAGCTGAAAAACGTGTTTGATAACGACAAAAAATTTCTACTAGTGGAATAGAAATTCATTTGATAATCAATAAAATTTAACATTCTCAAGTGGTGGCGGCGGCAATGGTGGGGCCGTGGTGGTGGCCGCAGCCAGGGGGGGTGGTGGTGGTGGTGAGCGGCGGACGGCAAGAAGAGAAATAAGAAAGAAAGAAACAATTTCATATTTGTATTCCAAAAATAGAAAAGTAAAATTTGTTTGTTTATGATTTTTATTCCAAACCTATTTCTGGAATAAAAATCTGTTCCGGAAATAAAAAAAAATGAAATTATTTTACCAAATGGATTTCTATTCTAAAAACAGGTTTGGAATAAAAATCTATTTCAAAATAAAAACAGAATGATTATCATGTGCAACCTAATAGACTTGCTCGCATAGCAGGATCACTATGAGCAAAAAGCTCAGGTTCTTCATCGCATACAGAGCTTCCCTGAAGCCGTTGAACCCATGGAGCTTCGATTCAAAAGCGCCGCCCATCTCGAATCTCAGTGAGAGTGGCTTGAAATTTATCTCCATGAGCGCCCTCTTCTCCTCCTCCTCCGGTCCCACGGCTTCTCTCCAGCATCCATTGAACCTGCCTAAAGAACACACGCCAAAAACAGAGAAAAAACAGATTCAGCACGCGTTCCACCTATTCCATTGGATTATCCGGGAACCGGACAAACCAATCGATATAGTTCCCGATTCCAGAAATTAGGAATTGGTCTATTCGTTCAGTTCCTAGTTCCTTAGTGGAATCAGACTAGACCGAAAATTGATCACCCCTAATTTACCCCTAGTCTACTACTTTATGGCTTATATAAAATAGGTCTATGACTTGCAATAATTTTTTGTTATATTTAGAAAGATTATAAAATTAACACGATGCTATATTTAAATCAAAATCTTAAATAAAAAACTTAAGAGAAATGTAGGACAAGATAAATGAGGTGCTGAAATTCAAATTGCTTTGTGGGGATGAGTACGGCGCATAAGAACTTTGCCCTTCATGGGGAGGGAGGCAAATATGGGGCCTCCTCAATTATCGCGGGGTGGAGAAGGGGGGTTGGTTCTTGTCCTTACCGACGGGCTTGGTGGAGCGTCAAACTCATGATCTACCATAGTGGGATCGAGTAATTAGAAAGCAGAAGTGAATCTATGAGAATAATGCAAGAAATTGCCTCACATTATTTATTTATTTTTTTTCCAGGTAAAGGAATTACCTCAGTTCAAACTTTGCTCTTTGGATTTTTAAGGTGTGGGGTTTAACTCTTGTGCTCTGCAAAGAAGCAGGATAAAAACCTGAGAGCGAGTTAAAAGTTAGAGTATGGAAGATGAAAAAAGATTCTACTCTTCATGCACTAGAAAATGGGATATGGATGGAAGGCTAGTGAAGATCAGCCCCCGGTGTTACAAGATTCTACTCTCCGATGAGCTCGCCAGAGCCTCGCTAGGCTAGGGCGAGGTTCAGCAAGCTCGCTGGAGCCTTACACGGCCATCGATGAGGCTCAGCCTGGTAGATCTGGGTGAGGTTGAGCCTCGCCGATGGCAGCCAAGCAAGGCTTGGCCTCGCCGGTGGCTGGGCGAGGCTTTAAGGAGCTTGTCAGACCTCGCCTTGGCCTGGTGAGGTGCCAGCAAGCTCACCGACGGTGGCTTAGGGGCAGTGATGGGGTGGGAAGAGGAAGAGGAAGAAGAAGAAGAAAGGGAAGGGAAAAAAAGAGGAGAGAAAAGAGAGAAAAAAAAATGATTCTCAGAATTGTTCTTGGGAGCGAAAAACGACTATTTTTTGCTTTTTAATTCTATTCCAAATCTATTCCCCATAACAAATTTGTTCCTAGGAACAAAAAATTTACCAAATACGTTTCTATTCCAAATCCACTCTTGGGAACAAAAGAATAGAATCAGTTGTTCTCGAGAACATAATCAATTGTTACCATGCAGGCCCTTATTCACCAATGTTGAGACTCTAATCTTACTTTCAATATGCTTGGAAGTATGTTTCTACATTTCATGGGAAAAATTGTCAAAAAAACTCTAAACCTATTATTTTTTTGCCAATTCAGTCATAAATATTCCAATTTTGCCAATTGAATCCCAAACATTTTCACAATTTGCTAAATGAGTTCATCCAACCAATTTTAATTGGAATTCACTAATGTGACAGTCTTATTAGAGTCAATTGTCTTACGTGACACAATCGACGCTAATGCGGACATTTGTTAATAATATTTTAATATTTTTCAATCTTTATTTTCCTTCTTTTTCTTATTTGGTTCAAAGAGTCAGTGAGGCCACTGACCACTCGCTAAGGACTAATGACCTCTATCCAATTGACCACTATCAAAGGGCTAGTGACCCTCACTGAACCCAAGGTGAAGGCCAGAAAGCCCTCATGACCCATCAGGGAGGGGTCATGGCCCCTTGTTGAGGTCAATGAGGGCATCATAGGCCTCCTATGGTTGGCAAGAGCTACCACACCCTCCCCTGCCCTTGTTGTGGCCAAGAAGGGCTACCATGCCTTCACCTCACCAAATTTGGCGAGGGCCATGACATTTGCCCTTAGCTGTTGAGGGCTTTGTGGCCCTTGCTCAGGGTTGAGTAGGGGTCACCAGCCCTTGTGACCAAAAATGAAAATTGAAAATAAAATTATATATATATATATATATATATGTAAACTTCTCCATGTTAGTGTCAATAGTGCCACATAGAATTACCGACACTAACTAGACTACCACATTAGTGATTTCTGGCCAAAATTTGTCCGATAGACTCATTTAGTAAATTGTGAGAATTGTTTAGAATTCAATTGGAAAAATTTTAAAAAAAATTAGGATTAAAAGGTTTGGACTTTTTGGATAATTTTCCCAGCAATCAAGCATGGAGCTTGTAGTTTCACTTGGTAGTGTTGTCAATTTTTGCTCTGAAAGTATTTGAAATATTAAAAATTCAAAATAAAAAAAGCAAAAAAAAAGGACAACATGGCATCTAGATATGTTTAAAATATAGAATTGTTCGTTGCAATTTGATTAATATAAGTGGAAAAATGATATCAAAAGTGTCATAATTTTTGTATAACACTCACTTAAACGTTACATTCTTTTTAAGTGTCATGACTTCTCAAAGAATTTCACTTGAATGGCATGACTATTTTTCAATGATTGAAGTGTCATGACTTTTAAAACCTCATCCACTTGAGTGTCATAAAACCATTTCAAGCATTGTTCTTGAACGTTGTCGATATTTTCCGTGGTGGGATAGTGAATTTAGTCATCCTTGCTGGGGGAGCAACAAGTACCGACTAAACCGTGAACTACCCAAACCAGACGAAACTAAATGGTTTGATCCGATTCTTAGTTCCATAAAATAGAAACCGGTGAATATCGATCTAATTCCTAGTTATGAGGGTGAGAAGGACCGAATACATATATATATCCTTTCTTTGGAGCAATTTCCTATACATTTGGATTTTGTTTTGCCTTCATAGAAAGGGTCATATTGGGCACATAAGTCACCTAATGTTTTGTTGCCCAATTTTTTCTCTTTCTTGATTTGTTTTTGTAGCTTGATTTGATTACACATTTGGATGCCTTGTCTATAGACATGTGAGACTATTTCTCCATAGGAAAGGTGGTCATAGGGAATTTGGCCATTATTATCTTCTCATATTTTATCTCGGACCTGATTTCCTATAAGTTTTGGTATTCCATCTAAAAAATTTTCTTTCCAGAATGGTTGATTACAGTTTGGCCTAACTAGGACACAGTGAAGGAACAAATCTTTGTATTCTCGGAATGTTCCTAATGATTTACATTTCATATTGGATAGGAGTTCTTCGTTCATATCTCTAATATGAGATGGATCACTTATAAAATGTTGAGAGATTGAATATATGAGTGTATTGATAGCATCAGGAATGGAATGGCCATTATCGTCATAGATTATTTGTCCGAAGTCATCTCTTTTATAGGCTAGCAAGATTTGTGTTTTATGTTCCTCTGTAAGATAGTTATCCTGCCAACCTTTTAATTGACTAGTAAAAGGTTAGCAACAGCTTGGTCTGAAACATCTTGTTGAGTTTTATAAGCATTAGCCAACATTATCATGTTATTGAGTACATTCAATAAGTTGGATTATGCTATACCATCAATGTTCCATTCATAAATAACATTTGGATAGTACTTATGTTGCAGTTTTTGAGAAGATGATTCTCCTAAAGCTATATCAGGAGGAGTAGCCCTATTATGATATAATTTATGGGGTTGTTTCCAGTTAAAATTGTTTCCTTCATTGATGGATTCATCATCAGAATTATTATTGGTTTTATCAAGGGTTCTAATACTAGCTTTAAATTTGTCAGGAGTGTCCCTGACAGTCAATCCTTGGAGCATAGGTGTTTCAATGATGGGTTTTGACTCTCCTATTCCTATCAAATGTCTCCTTTGTTCTATTGCCTTGGTGAATTCAGGGCTAAATCTTTTCGGAAGTTCAAAAGACTTAAATAAAGATTGTTTGACGGGATCTGTTTTAGGATTTATTTGAGTGGAATTTTGGATTGAAGATTCAATTCTAACTAATTGTTTGCCTATTGTTGACAGGTGTTGGTTGGTATAATTGTTTTGTTCGATTATTTTGGTATATATATAATTTATTACATGTAAGCTGATACTTTTAGTGGTAAGCTGATATGTCACGCCCCGACCCTCGAGCACGCAACAACCCCTGTTCTCTTGCGGTCATTTGATTTGCGACTCTTCAGGATCCGTCGCCGACCGTTATTTTTATCTTGTAATTATGCACATGCGGAAGCGAATCACAATCCCCGGTCAATTACAAAAACAGGGATAGCAGGAAAACCCAACAAGAACACATTCAAAAGTACTGCTTTATTTATCTACTAATTAATCCTAGGAAGTTTACAAGTACAAGCCCTTACCACGGGCATCTTCCTAACGAATGAAACTCCGATAATTATAGCCTATTTGGTTAAGGTTCTCCAAGTAGGAGTGGAAAAGTTCCCTGCATTTTTTGCTATGTATTTGTCAAGCTCCTCCTAGTTACAGTCCGTAACATCCTAAAAGCTGTAGCGATCTATAGTAGTATCCAATTCTAAAGGTGTTGCGGTTTTAAAACTTAAAGTACTAGACACATATAATACATTGAGGTAAGAAATGCGCGGCGTTAGGTTAATTGTGAGTTTTCTTTTAAATTTTCTAGGATTATATTGGACAAAAAAATGTTTAAGGATCGCATTAAACAGAGATGAATTGTTGAAAAATTTTCTATGTGTTTAGCCTTAAGATTAGTTCTTGCCAAATTCCCTCGATGTGAATGCTTTTCTTGCCTTGTTTGAGTCAAAATTGTAGATGTGATAGATTATTATTAAAAATCTATGGAGATCCTCCAACCAAAGTGCCGAGTATAGACCTATCATGTCCTGAACCCCGAGCACGCGACAACCCCTTACCATGGTCAATTGAAAGCGACGTCCCAGGACTCATCAATGACCATTCATTTTAATCTTTCGTTATGCGCAAGCGGAAGACGAACTATCCCCAATCCAACAAACAAACAATCAATCAATCAATCAGGGATAGAGGGATGAATAGCAGAAACCTCGACTACTCATTTATACCATTTACTGGATTAACCAACAAAGGATCGTCTTTTGAATTACAAGCCCGTCAAAAGAGGCGATCCATCCCCTAAGCCAGGCCAAAAAGAAACTAAGCTAATCTAGCTATACAAAATGAACCCTCGGGTTCAACACCACGGTCACTCGGACCCATCGGACTCGACTCTGTTAGGTCGATCACCGGAGAAATGGGGGCAGGATTCTCCACTGCGGGTGCGCCATTCTAAGGACCTGAAAAAGGTTAACCACGACGAGTTGAGATAAAATCTCAACGAGTTCTTCCCCTAAGCCCTGGTTAGTATACCAACTCAACCTGGGGTATCTCTCTAGAACCACCCCTCATTCACAAACAACAATTAGACAGCAAACAGGGTCAACCAATGATCAAAAGTTGGTTTGCATGCAACCTTACTCAGTATGCCATACCCTGCATGTAAAACCTTATACAATACAAGCAATGCAACCAACAATCATATAGTCGGTTCGCATGCAACCTTACCCAGTATCTCATACCTTGCACGTTATAAGTCAGCACAATACATGCAATGCACATGGCTGTTAGATGATGCGGTTCATTAATCACATACGAGTCGTACCACAAGCGATCTCACCTGACCATTGCCATACCCTACACGTTATCAATTCATGTGTGTGTGCCATAAATGATATAATCACCTCATGCATAATTGGAACCGATGATGCAATGTTTTCTCATGCACTCTCGCATCCACACGTGTTTTGATTATTACTACCTTACAGGGCTACAACTTGGCCGAGGTACAATGATGCTACAGTGCCCTTCCTCCGTAGAGGTGCAACCGTGCTCTTTCATGCAGGTCGAGGCGTTACGGTGCTACAGCACCCTTCCTTCGCAGAAGTGCAATCGTGCCCTTCCGTGTAGGCCGAGGCGTTACAGCGCTACGGCGCCCTTCCTCCGTAAAGGCGCAACCGTGCCCTTTCGTGCCCTCTGAGACGCAACGGCACTACGGCGCCTTTCTTCCATAGAGATGCAATCATGCCCTTCCGTGCCCTCCCTATCCATAATCTCCGATAAAGCAGGTTCAACTTAGTAATTATGCAAGCATACTATCACAACCCACTTATTATCTTTAAGCATTAGCCAATGCACATATGCTTGCATATAAAACCTCAAATTATTTCTCACAAAAGCGATCCATTTTTGGTGTCCCTCGAACAAACAATTTTCTTTCTTTTGTGAAAATCACACGATCCAAGCGGATGCTTATGCAATGCTACATCCAATTCACATATATGATCAAGGCACATAAAATTATGCACAATTTCACTTTCGAATGAATAGTGCCATGAACAGTAATCGTGAACAGTAATTTTCGAAATTCAATTAATAATAAATTAAATTCAAAAATTAAACAAAATATTGATTAAACACAATTAATCAATCAATTAAACTAAACATACTTAATTATCACATAAACCACACATAATCAACATTTAAGCATAATTAAGCAAGATTAAGCTAAGCTAATCTTAATCAACTATCTAATCACCTATCTTAGGGCTAATACACTTAATTAACCCTCCTAAACCAGCATTAACACTAATTAACCCAACCTTAAGCAAGTTTAGGCACTAAATAGGGATTAGGAGCTAAACTCACAAGTTAAGCAAGCCGGTGACACGGGCGTGGTGGCAACGACGAACCCAACACTTGGGGACCTCTCCCACAACACTCCAAGGTGGTTCAAGCTGAACACAGTAGCAACAAGCTCAAACTCCCTCTGCAACTCTGAAAAACTGCACTGCTTAGGGGGAAAGTGGCTGACCGGAGTTGAATGGATTGCCCGGAGCTCCAACGAGTGGCAGATCGGCAACTAGCAGCACCTAGGGGGTCGAGGGGGAACCACTTGAGGCTAGCATGGGCGGTGGTTTGGTTGGAATGGGAGAAAAACAAGGGAAAAAGGCAGAACAAAGCTGCTATAGGCGAAACAGTGACGGTCCGGCAACAGCTGACTTCCGGCCACCGTACGGGTCTGTCAGTAGCTCCTTCTGGCAATCAGACAACGCTATCTGAACGGAAATTCTCTTATGAACACGATGGTGAGTGGCACAAGACAAGATTCCAATGGGAAGGCCATGAAAAACTCAGATTTCGATGGAAGGTCAGAAACTGAAAATTGTAGGAAGAAGGGAAACAAGGGAGGAGAGGGGCTGCGATTTTTGGAGCTGAAGAGGGGAGAGAGAGAGTGAAGTGAGGGCTTCTAGAAGACCCCTTCAATGTATTTAAATTCCTTCTACACTCCCCCAAGCAAGTGACATCATCTTCTCTCTCTTCATTCGACTATTCTTCAAAATATCCAAGAGTATTTTGGTCATTTCCACCTTGCACATTTCTCAATGTGCCCTTGGGCTAAAAGTGAAAGGCAGGCCTAGGAAACGGGCCGGAAAATGAATAGGAACGGGCTCAAGAATTTCTTGGACTCAAATCGGCTCAGGTTTAGACAACGGGCTCGAAGGGTAAATGCTCGGTTTAGTCTAACGGGCTCGTTTGTTTGTCTCGGTCTTCCACGGTGGCAATCCCACCTTAGGCATGTGGCCCACACTACTCTTGCCTGGCCCACGTCCTCATAGGCTCGTTTCCTCGGTCCGAAAATCCCTTTCCCAAAAACTCGGCTCAACCAGCATTGTCGACTATCAAGGAAGCATCGTCCAAAAGTCTGTCCTAGATGTTCCCAAAAATTCGAAGTCCAATCTTGGATTCTCATGCCTTATCAATTTTGCCCAAATGTCATTTTGGTATAATTCAGACTAATAGGCGGCTTCGAAGATTCACGCGTAACTGACTCGTGCCAAACCATGTTCAAGACTTCTCGACACATGGATGTCCTTGATGACATGAAATTACGAATGATAGATTCTTATTTCAAAGTACACGATTATCAAGGATCGATATAGGGTCATTCGTGGGTTCGATAACAATAGACAAAATCACCTGTCGTCCCATTATTTGTGTCCGCAAATTGACTTCTATTCGTCCCTGAAATCGGCATGCATGACTACAGGATCATCCTTATGCAAGTCCCACGGTCGAGTCATTTTCCCAAGTCAAGTTCTTTAGTCGCACGAGTTCTGTCCTCTATAGCATTTCCCCTCAAGGTCAGTATCTCGGAAATGATTAGGTCCGAGCGGAATCAACCAACAATGCATTGGCGAAATTCATGTTCACTCATCCTTAAAAGGACTCGAATTTCAGGACGTCACAATTCTTCTCCCCTCACAAAAATTTCGTCCTCAAAATTTGCAATCACAGACAAATCCTCAAAAAGATGGGGGTGTTGATGTTTCATCACTTTTGCGCTTTCCCATGTTGCTCCCTCTGTTCCGTGATGCTGCCAGATCACCTTAACCAAGGCAATAGTCTTGTTTCGAAGTACTTGCTCTTTACGGTCCTCTATACGTATCGGCCTCTCCACGTGCAACACCCTGTCGTCTACGTCCAGTTCTTCAAAATTCAATACATGAGTCGGGTCCAGTTCATACTTTCTCAACATGGACACGTGGAAAACATCATGTACTTAAGCAACTTTCGGTGGCAACGCAAGACGTACGC